>CM014735.1:60477872-60571015 GCA_004329165.1 Spatholobus suberectus
CATGAGCGGGAATTTTTTTTTTCAATAGTTGACACCTGCACTGTAAGGGTAAAATAATAACTTTGATAGTAGTTTCAATTGTTTTATAATTATAATGTTACTATGAGCGAGAAATTTTTGTCAAATGCTGAGTGGAAAAAGAATTAGAGGTGAGTGGATGCTTATATGGTGAGCCGTGAGTGGGAAATTTTTTTTCCAACAATTGGCACATTCACTGTGAGGGTAAAATAGTAACTTTGACAGCAGTTTCATTCTTTTATAATTATAATTAATAATACATAGATATAATAATAATAGAAGATAGATAGAATAGACTGTTTTAAGTTTTCATTTGCTTTTCACTGTAGAAACCCAATACTCCAGTTCATACACTGAGTATGTAGGGCTAGAAAAACGCTGTAAGTTAGCATTCTTGTTTGACTTTGGAGAACTAACCTAACACTCCTCCATCCTACAATCCTACTAACTTTTCTTCTCAATTCTCATGGCTATGTGACCATCCTCATCCTCCTTTAATTACAGATTCACCCACGATGTGTTCCTCAGCTTTCAAGGGAAGATACTTGTTACAATTTTATTGGCAATCTCTACAAAGCTCTTCAGGATAGGGGAATTCACACCTTCATTGATGACAAGATGCTTTAGAGAGGGGATGAAATCACGTCAACACTTGAGAAGGTAATTGAAGAGTCTAGAATTTTCATCACTGTCCTCTTCCAAAACTATGCATCTTCCTCCTTTTACTTAAACGAACTTGCTTACATCCTTAACTTTATTAAGGGGAAGGGTTTGCTGGTTTTGCCACTTTTTCATAACGTCAATCCCTTTGACGTATGACACCATAGAGGTAGTTTTGGAGAGGTATTGGCTTATCATGAAAAGAAGTTGAACACTAATAAAAAAGGGTTTTAAGCATACCATGGAGAAGCTAGAGGAATGGAAGATGGCTCTGCTTCAAGTAGCTGACTTGTCTGGCTATCATTTTTAACATGGGTACCCTTCCTCACTTTTTTTTTCCGAAGTCATTAATTTTCACTTCTCTCTAATGATATTTTAATCTTAAAATTTAAATCAAAATACATAATAACCTTGAACAACATACATAAATATCAAGATTATGAGGTGTTTAGTTTGACTTTTCACTATTTTCCCTGATTAAATAGGGACAGTATGAATATGAGTATATTAAAAGGATAGTTGAATTGGTCTCTAGCAAGATTAATAGTGCTCCTTTACATGTTGCAGATTACCCAATTGGACTAGAGTCACAAATGCTAAAAGTAAAGGCGCTTCTCGATGTTAGATCTGAAGATGTCGTCCACATGATGGGGATCGATGGACTCGGTGGAGTGGGCAAAACAACATATGCTATTGTAGTCTATAATTCCATTGCTCACCATTTTGAAGGCTTATGTTTTCTTGAAAACTTGAGAGAAACTTCAAACAAACATAGGTTACAGCATCTCTAAAGCTTCCTTCTTTTTGAACATGTTGGAGAAAAGGAAATTAAGTTAACAAGTGTCAAACAAGGAACTTCCATAATATAGCGTAAGCTCTAGTAAAAGAAGGTTCTTTTGATTCTAGATGATGTTGACAAGCAAAAACAGTTACAGGCGATTGTTGAAAGGCCTGATTGGTTTGGTCTTGGCAGTAGAGTCATCGTCACGACGCGGGACAAACAGTTGCTAGCATGTCACGGTGTTAAAGTGGAAAAGTTGAATAAGGAAGATGCTCTTCAATTACTTACTTGGAAAGCTTTTAAGTTGGAAAAGGGTTATCCATGTTACGAGGATGTTTTGAATTGAGCAGTAACTTACACTTTGTGCCTTCCATTGGCTTTAGAAGTAATAGGTTCTAACTTATATGGAAAAAGTATCGAAGAATAGGAATCTACTTTAAGTCGATATGAAAGAATTCCTAACAAAGAGATCCAAGATATACTTAAAGTAACCTATGATGCTTTGGACGAAGATAAGCAAAGTGTTTTCTTGACATTGCTTATTGCTTAAAGAATATAAATTGACAGAGGTGAAAAATATACTTCATGCTCATCATGGCCATTACATGAAACATCATATTGAAGTGTTGGTTGATAAATCTCTCATGAAGATTGGTTGGTGGGATGAGGTGAAACTACATGACTTGATAAAAGACATGGGTAAAGAAATTGTCCGAAAAGAATCACCAAAAGAGCCTGGGAAACGAAGTAGTTATGGTTCCCTACTGATATAATTCAAGTTTTACAAGAAAATAAGGTGAATAAGATTGATATATGTGGATGGTTTGGTTTTTCATCTTTAACCTTGAATTATCTCTTTTGATTTTTACTTGCTCATATCTCAATTTTTACTTTATAATATGTACATTTCTCTAAATATGCATGTTGGAGTCCTAATATATATATGCATGTTGTAACACCTCGTTTCTCCTAATACTTGATTAAGTATTTTAATAACTAAAAATAGGAAACTTGAGATATGTACTTAAGCCAATGTGATTGTGTGGGGAGTCTGATTTTGGGTTTTGAGAGGAAAACAATTGAGTTAAATCAGTTTTAGGACAAGGCGAGTGGTTGGGTGAGATTTGGGCCTTAGTAGGCCAAAAGTTCGTGTGAGAGCTCCGAGGAAGTCAGATATAAAAGGAGGAGGGGGGTGAAACTCCTCATTCTCTTATTTTTCTCTCTCTCTTCAATTTCTCTCAATCTCTCTCTATAAATTTGAGGTTGATAAGTGTGTTAGAAGGTTTCTAAGCTCGACTTAGTGATTGTGGGGAAAGAAAGGACAAATCTGTGGAGGATTTTGGCTCAAGACACAAGTTTTCTTAAAGGACCAAAATTCAAGTCTGGAAGCTTTTCAGGTAAGGGAAGCTTACTATTGTTTGATTTCATGTTTGTGATCGTTGATATGTTGATTTAGTGCTTTGGAATCGATTGATTTTGGTGAAAATCTTGCATATGTAAGTTTTGGGGAAAAATGGGTTTCAAAAAGGGATTTTGAGATTTGAGGTTGTTTATGGCTAAAAATTGTTGTATAAATCGATTAGAAATGCATTAAAAGTGTTTAGAATTGATTTAGAATGATTGTATAGCAATTAGAATTCATGGGATTGAAGAATCAAAGTCTAAATACCCTGTTCGCAATGCAGGTGACGCTGGGCGATGGCCCCTCCCGTTGGGCAAGGTTCTTCTTGAGCCCAAAAGGTGGCTTCTAGAAAAACGTCGCTGGGCGACGTTTTTGTCCCACCGGGCGACAAAACTGCTGGGTAGATTTTGGGACCCGCTGGGTGGGCGGCTCTTGTCGGGCGGTAATGTGGTGCCGCTAGGCGACAGTATGGCTGTGAACTTTGTTATTGTTGGGACGTATTGTGGTTGAGTTGATTGTTGTGATGATACATATATTTTGAATGCATATGTTGTTGGCTGAGGTTAAGTGGGCCTCAAGCTATTGTGGTGTGATGGTGTGACATATAAATAAATATGCATGTGGATATGGATAAATAATTTTGGTTGAGTTGTTGTTGTTGGGTATGTGTTGACGTGGAAGGTTGCGTAGATAGGACCTCCATATGTTGTTGTTATTCTTCCAAACTTGGTTCTTGGTTTTCTTTATTATTGTTGTGAATTGGTTTGATAAAATGTGGAAAAAATGGTAATTGAGTGGAAGGTTGCTCAGGTAGAGCCTCCACTAGTCGTAATATGTTGTGATGGTGAGATACCTTACTTGTTGACCAATGTAAGAGGCTAGATTGGGCCTGCATGGGTTGATGATGATTGTTGTGGTTGATTTGTTGTGGCTGTGTTGATGTTGTATTGAAAGACATGCATTTATGTATATGTGGACAGTTGAGGTAGCTGACGATGGACCTTATGCCATGGTGATTCTTGTGGTGATACATGTATTGGTATGCATATGTTGGTGGCTGAGGTAGCTGACGATGGACCTCATGCCGTGGTGATACGTGCATTAGTATGCATATGTTGGCAGCTGAGGTAGCTGACGATGGACCTTATGCTGTGGTGATACATGCATTGGTATGCATATATTAGCGGCTGAGGTAGTTGACGATGGACCTCATGCCGTGGTATGGACAGGTGGCTGGGGTATCTGACGATGGACCTCATGCCATTGTGTGGATTGAGAACTGAGGTAGCTAACGATGGACCTCATGTTGTTGTGTGGGTACTAAGGTAGCTGACGATGAACCTCAGGCTATTGTGTTTGTGGACTGGATATGTAGAGGTTGAAAGTATGATGTATTAGTATTGTGATTGATATCACTAGTAGAATGTGACTATATATCATGAAATTTTATTTGAATTTTTATATAGGTAAATGAGGTTTTTGTCTATAACTAATGATGTCTTTAGTGGTAATGGTTGTGTTGTCGTTGTTGTTATGATTACTTGGTAATTGTGGCTGTGGTTGTGATGTGTGTTGGTAGCGGAGGTAGCATTGTTGTTTTGGTTGTTTATTGTCTTGGCTGCTATTATGGTTGGAGTGGTGATAGAGGTGTGGATAATGCCTTGTTGTTGATGTTGTTGCTATTTTCTGTTTGATTATTGATATAGAATGAAGGAATTTTTCTATTACTTTACTTTTAAAATATGTTTTATTATTTCAAGTAAGCTTACCCTTGCATTGTTTGCACGTGTGGTCTGTGCCTGTGATGATCATGTCGTTTGGCGTGGGAGCAGAAAGAGAGGTGTCTGCAAATCCAACTTCTTAAAGCTGATGGAGGAAGTCTCAGATGAAGACTTTTGGAGACCTTTTTGGGCGGAGCTCTTCTGGAAGCTCCTTCCTTTTGTTTTGGTTTTGATGTAAAAATTGTTATATAGTTAACCAACTATAGGAAGTTATGTTATTGTATGTAATCTTAATCGTACATGATACCTTTGGATTTGTATAAATTTTATAGTTATGAATTGGGATATAATCAGATTTTGTTAATGTCTAAACTTATGATTAAACGATAAGAAATGTGAGTAGTACTGGAGCGGCAGAGGGTTGTTACACATGTATTGTGGTTTATTCGTGATTTTTTTGTTAGAAGGGAACTAGTTAGATTGAAATCATATATATGGATTCCCCCTTATTTGAAGGAGAAAAAGTAGAATGGGATGGAGATGCCTTCAAGAAGATGAAAAATCTCAAAAACACTTATTATTAAAAATGGTCTGTTTTTCAAAGGTCCCAAACATCTTCCTAATACTTTAAGAGTATTGGAATGGCAAAGATATCCTTCTTAGGATTTTCCAAATGATTTTCATCTAAATAAACTTGCTACATGCAAGTTGCCCTATAGTTGCTTTACATCACTCCAGTTGGCTTCCTCATTGAAAAAGGCAAGTGTATTGAGTTAATTTCCTTGTTCTTGTGTCTTAATATGTTCACTTTAAGATTATTCATTTGTTTTTTTTTAATATGTTATATATTAATAAATTCACTTTAAGTTTATTGATTTACTTCTTTTTTCTTTTTTCTTTTTTTTTTCTATTGTTGCAGGATTCGTGAATTTGACAAGTTAGAATTTTGATGAGTGTCAACATTTGACACAGATACCAGATGTATCTTGTCTCAAACAATTGGAAAGATTGTCATTTCAATTGTGTCAGAATTTATTGACAATTCACGATTCAGTTGGGTTGTTGGAAAAACTTAAAATCTTGAATGCTCAACGTTGCTGCAAGCTTAAGAGTTTTCCACCAATCAAGTCAATCTTTCCTTGAACAACTGAAACTAGCATTTTGTGATAATCTCAAGAGTTTTCCGGAAGTATTAGGAGAGATGGAAAACATAACACAACTATATTTAGATGGAACTCCCATAAAAAATTCCCACTTTCATTTCAAAATCTTACTGGGCTTGAAGGATTAGATCTGGGCAGCGAATTATTTAATGTGGGTAGCAAAAGATTATTGAGGCAGGAAACTGTCATTTTAATTTTAAGCATTTAACTGGATGAGATTGAAGCTTGGGAACTGCGAAGGTGGCAATGGCCTAATGTGAGATTTCCCATACTACAACTTGTCAAATGAATTTTTTCCAGTAGGTCTCCCATGGTTTGCTAATGTGAAGGAGTTAGACATATCAAGTAATAAATTCAGAGTTATTCCTAAATGCTTCAAAGAATGCTACTGTTTAACTTGCCTTACTTTGGTTTGGTGCGAGGGTTTTCAAGAAATTAGAGGAACTCCTCCAAACTTGAAATATTTCTCTACTGAAGGATGCCTATCCTTGACTTCCTCGTGTAGAAGCAAGTTACTGAGTCAGGTATTGTTTCTTATGTATGATTTGGTCGTTGGTGGTATTTTAATGTTGCTAAAGTTGATGAATTATTTTAACTGACAGGAACTGCATAAGGCTGGAAACATCGACTTCTATTTGCCAGCAACTAAGATTCCAGAGTGGTTTGAGTGCTAGAGCCGGGGATTGCTAATTTCTTTCTGGTTCAGTAGCAAACTCCCTGTTAGAAGATAGAGATGAAGACAAGTAATGTACTATTACCGGCTAGAAGATGGAGATGAGTATTTCGTGCTAAAAGATGAAGGTTATAGTTTGTTTACGCCCATCGTCATCAATGGCAGTGAACATTTTGGTTTCAAATTGGGGATGGAAACAGATACTACACGTCTTTTTTAATCTGCAAGAGATTATATACAACTGTGATAATTTAGTTGAATCACTTTTAGAAAATGAATGGAACCATGCAGAGATTATATGTGCAAATGAGTATAAAATCCTTATAAAAAGCGGAATCCATGTATTGAAACAGCAAAGTAGCATGGAAGATATTCAATTCATCAATCCATGTGGAAAGGGAACATTAGCTGATGATCTTAATAGTTCAGAATATAAAAACAGGGAAGTTGCTGAGGCAAAAACACTATAAGTAATTTTACTCGCCCTACTGCTTACTGGAAACTGATTTATGTTTTCTAGTCAAGTTTGATTTTAGATATTTAACTTTGCTTTGGTTTCAATGAAAATAGAATGAGCATTTGAATCCTTTGATAATTCCTCTGAATCACTGCTTATTGTTCCATATTTAACTTTGTATCCTGAAATTTCTTGTTTTAGATAGCAATCTCAACTTTATCTTTGGTTTAAAGTCTGGACATCTCCATCAGGTTTCAGTATTTCATTTAAAATTGGTGACAAAATCTCTTGATAATTGATCTTCCTTAAGTCACCAATATTGTAAAGAATTCTTAAACTTGGCTGTTTTCCTTCTATGATGATGGTAGAAATGTCTAAATTCAGTAAGTTTTGATTTGGCAATTGGTGGAGATATCCTTCAAAGGATTTGCCATATGATGATGCTATATGCCAGTTACCCAAGAGTAGATTTACATCACTCGAGTTGGCTGGCTTTCTATTGAAAAAGGTAAGTGTTTGAATTCATTTCCTTGATTTTGTATCTTAAGAAGTTCGCTTTAAGGTTATTCATTTAGCTCTTTCTCTTTTTGTTTTATATTAATAAATTCACTTTTAGTTTATTGATTTGCTTCTTTTTTCTTGTTGCAGAAGTTCGAGAATTTGACCATTTTGAATTTTGACCAGTGTCGATATTTAACACAGCTACCAGATGTATCTTGTCTCCAACAATTGGAAAATTTGTCGTTTGAATGGTGTCTGAATTTATTGACAATTCACAATTCAGTTGGGTTCTTGGAAAAACTTAAAATCATGAATGCTCAAGGTTGCTGCAAGCTTAAGAGTTTTCCACAAATCAAGTTCAACTCTCTTGAACAACTCAAACTTGCATTTTGTGACAGTCTCGAGAGTTTTTCGGAAGTATTAGGAAAGATGGAAAATTTAACACAACTAAATTTAGACGGAACTCCCATAAAAAAATTCCCACTTTCATTTCGAAATCTTACCGGGCTTCAACAATTAAATCTGGGTGACCCAGGATTAGTGAGGTTAAGAGGCTTGAAAACTGCCATTTTCATTTTGAACATTTCCATGATGCCAGAACTGCTTGAGATTACAACTTTGGGATTGCGAGGGTGGCAATGGACTAACAGGAACTGCATGATGCTAGAAACACAGTCTTTTATTTGCCAAGAACTATGATTCCAGAGTGATTTGAGTGCCAGGAATCGCCAATTTCTTTCTGGTTCCATAACAAATCCCTAGCCATAGCTATTTGTCTTGCTCTGGTAGGAGAGTATGAGTATTCCCTGCTACTAGATGAAGTTGTTAGACCCATTGTGATCATCAATGGCAATAAACATTTGTTCGACAGTTTTTGGATGTGAATGGATTGTACGCATCTTTTTGATCTGCAGGAACTCAAAGAAAAGTTAGATGACACACTTATAGAAAATAAATGAAACCACACAGAGATTATATATGAAAGATCAGAATCCACCCCAGCCTTTATAAAAAGCAGAATCCATGTATTGAAACGGAAAAGTAGCATGGAGGATATTCGATTCACTGATCCTTATACAAAAAGAAAATTGGATGATTATCTCAATAGTTCAGAATCACAAAACCAATCGTCGTTGAAAATGCAAAGAATAGTGGGCATGGAAGTTGCTGAGACACAATTTGTGCAGCAGCAACAACGAATGGGTGTTTTGTCGCGCATGTGGAACTGGGCACTAGTGTTATTCATTTCTTGCTGCTCCAGCAATCAGAAATTGGATAAAAATGTGAAAGAGGATACATGTTCAATGGTATCAACATAGATAAAAGACAACACTGTAACTAATTTTACTTGCCTACTGCTTACTTGAAACTGATTTATGTCATCTAGTCAAGTTTGGTTTTAGATATTCTTGCTTTGGTTCCAATGAAAAAAGATTCAGCATTTGAATCTTTTAATACATTCCTCTGAATCAGTGTTTATTCTTCCATAATTTACTTTGTATTCTAAAATCTCTGGTTTTAGATAGCAGTCTTAACTTTATCTTTGGTCTAGACTCTAGAGTCTAGACATCTCCGTCAGGTTTCAATATCTCATTTAAAATTGGTGACAAAATAAACATTAATTTTATATTTCATAGGTAGAGTTAATCAGTTTTTATGTCTTCATATAATTAGCAGTCTTTTCTTGAGCTGTTACTTGTTACTACTCATTGGTCTTTTACTGCTCTATGTTGAAGCATAAGACGACAAAAAGTAGTTATTCCTTGATTCAACACTGTTATGAAAACACATTGCATTGAAGAGAAATCCTCATAATAATATATCATATTCTGTTATGCTTCAAAAGGTTAACTATACAAACCCATTCATAAAATATAATTATATCATGTCTTCTTTTAGACAGATAAAAAATGGACAAGGTGAGATTTAGACTTCATATTGTAGGGAAAATAAGGCATAGGATCAATAAAACCCAATCATTGGACATCATTTATAATACTAACAACGTGTAATTTTATATCAAGAAACTTAAAGAGGCAAGAGTACATTAACCAAACATGTGCGTACGATTGCAGCTGAGGGAGAAAGGACTGAAGAACACATGCTGAATTGTGAAAATTGACCATAAAAGCTACTTGAAGGCTGATTCTTTTTTATCGCAAACGCGATAGTAAAACAGGACAAACAGCATGACAAGGTAGATGTGAGCTTCTTTTACGTAAGAGTGGACAAAGGTGGATGTAAGCATAATAATTTTATTGTGATATTGTAAATATGAATCAATTTAATTTTTAATATGAATTTGAAATGTAGTGAATATAGGATCACATGTCTATATATCAACTACACTTTAACGTAAATGACAACACGTAGAAAGGTGATATGTATCTTAAAATTTGAATGTGTTGAATACAACCTTTTTAAATATAAAGAGAAGTAATATATATCATAATATGCTATCAAATTAAATGTTTGAGTAAATTAGCTATAATTTAATTCTATTTTTTAAATGTTTTATTATTTAAGTTAATTTTAATTTGTATTCTAAATTTGATTAAAATTAAGAAATATTGATTATAAAAATTATGACAATTTATATGTTATTTTCAAATTATGAGGTAATTATCTTTTTACTTCGTTTGTATGAGAATTATGATTTGAGTGTAGTATTGAGTATAAATTAATATGATTAGCATTTAATTTGATTTAAATTAAAATATTGGTAGGTTGACCTGTATCATACATCTCCTCAGCAAGCTCAAAAATATAAGAGATTCATGCTTATTTACATAAGCTATTAATAAGAGAAGTGTAAGTTACTATATCAAGAACCATGTTTTTGTAATGCATTTTTTTAAAGTGATTCATGGACCCAATCTGACATGAAATAGCCCATTGCTATCTGCTTGCTGTACTTTGTTCCCAAATCCTTAGGATGTTTAATAATACTAAAATAAACCAGAACAATCAACTTCACACACATTAACAAGGGCATTGAAAACCAAAGGATAACTGGTGATTCATCAATTGTTTCAACATACAATCCTATCTTTTATCAATAGCATTACATGGTGAGTTAATTAAAAAATAGAAATAACAAATACAAATATCCAATACCTATTAAAAAGAGAGAGAGAGACAGAGAGCAAGTGTTTTTGTAATTTCTTTGCTTCAAATTCAAATGACTAAATGAAAAATAAACAAAACAAAACACCCATCAAGGAAAATAAAAAAACAATAATCTCTTTTCACCATCAAAGAGATAAAAGGGAAAGAGTAACACTCAAAACCTAAAAAAATAATGCATCAATGAAGTTATTTTTATCAAGAGTTATTGATAGACAACTTAATAGAGCATATGAGAAGCAAAACTTAACTTACTGTGAATCATTCACCAAGTGAGAAGTAATTTGACAAGTCAATCTAATACGAGTTAAGAGGAGGATAAATTGCTTCTTTCTAAATTAAGAATAGTTCTAAAGCAATATGACAAGTAAACCGAACACAAGATAACATCATAAAATCCTTCATTTGCTTCTATCCAAAATAAAGAAACAACATATTGATATTATATTGATCAAAATTCTTATTAACCTTGAACAACATATATACATATCAAAACATGGACATGAAGCATTTAGTCTGACTTCACACAAATTTCTCTGACTGAACAGGGATAGATATGAATACAAGTTTATTAAAAGGATAGTTGACTTGGTCTCTAGCAAGATTAATCATGTACCTTTACATGTTGCGGATTATTTGGTTGGACTAGAGTCACATGTGCTAGAACTAAGTCACTTCTGGATGTTGGATCTAATGATGTCATCCACATGGTGGGGATCCATAGACTCGGGGGAGTAGGTAAAACCACGCTTGCTATTGCACTTTGTGATTCCATTGCTGACCATTTTGAAGCTTTATGTTCTCTTGAAAATGTGAGAGAAACTTCAAACAAATATGGTTTACAACATCTCCAAAGCACCCTTCTTTCTAAAATAGTTGGAGACAAAGAAGTTAAGTTAACAAGTGTCAAATAAGGAATTTCCATAATACATCATAGGCTCCAGCGAAAGAAGGTTCTTTTGATTCTAGATGACGTTGACAAACAGGAACAGTTACAGGCAATTGTTGGAAGATCTGACTGGTTTGGGCCTGACAGTAGAGTCATCATCACAACTAGGGACAAACAGTTGCTAGCATGTCACCATGTTAAAAAAACATATGAGGTGAAAGAATTAAATAAGGGAGCTGCTCTTCAATTACTTTGTTGGAAAGCTTTTAATTCGGAAAAAGACAGTTGATCCATGTTATGAGGATGTTTTGAATCAAGCAATAACTTATGCTTCAGGCCTTCCACTGGCTTTAGAAGTATGGGTTCCAACTTATATGGAAGAAGTATAGAACAATGGGAATTTGCTCTAATTTGATACAAAAGAATTCCTCACAATGAGATCCAAGAGATATTTAAAGTAAGCTATGATGCTTTGGAAGAAGATGAGCAAAGTGTTTTTCTTGACATTGCTTGTTGCTTCAAGGAATATAAATTGGCAGAGGTGGAAGATATGCTTCATGCTCATCATGGCCATTGCATGAAACATCATAGGATAAGGTGATACTGCATGACTTCATAGAGGACATGGGTAAAGAAATTGTCTGGAAAGAATCACCAAAAAAGCCTAGGAAACCAAGTAGGTTATGGTTCCCTACGGATATAATTCAAGTTTTGCAAGAAAATAAGGTGAATAAGATTGATGCATGTGGATGGTTTGGTTTTTCATCTTTAACCTTGAATTATATTTTTTGATTATTATGTGCTCATCATCTCACTATTAATTTTTGCTTTATAATATGTACATTTCTCTAAATATGCATGGAGTCCTAACATATATGCATGTATTGTGGTTGATTCGTGACTTTTGTGTTAAAAGGGAACTAGTCAGATTGAAATCATATAGATGGACTTCCCCTTACTTGAAGAAGAAAAAGTAGAATGGGATGGAGAGGCCTTCAAGAAGATGAAAAATCTCAAAACACTTATTATTAAAAATGGTCTGTTTTCTGAAGGTCCTAAACATCTTCCTAATACTTTAAGTGTATTGGAATGGTGAAGATATCCTTCACAAGATTTTCCAAATGGTTTTCATCCGAAGAAACTTGGTATATTCAAGTTACCCCTTTGTTGCTTTACATCACTCCAGTTGGCTTCCTCATTGAAAAAGGCAAGTGTATTGAGTTAATTTCCTTGTTCTTGTGTCTTAATATGTTCACGTTAAGATTATTCATTTGTTTTTTTTTATGTTTTATATTAATAAATTCACTTTAAGTTTATTGATTTACTTCTTTTTTCTTTCTTTCTTTTTTTAACATTGTAGAGGTTCGTGAATTTGACAAGTTTGAATTTTGACGAGTGTCAATATTTAACACAGATACCAGATGGTGTCATTTAACTGGTGTTAGAATTTATTGACAATTCACGATTCAGTTGGTTTCTTAGAAAAACATAAAATCTTGTATGCTTATGGTTACGGCAAGCTCAAGAGTTTTCCACCAATCAAGTTGACCTCTCTGGAAGAACTTAAACTTGAGTTTTGTGACAGTCTCGAGAGTTTTCCAGAAGTATTAGGAAAGATGGAAAATATAACACAACTTAATTTGAGAGGAACTCCCCTAAAAAAATTCCCACTTTTATTTCGAAATCTTACTAGGCTTCAACATTTATTTCTGGATGACCTTGGCACAGGTCTAGTGAGGTTAAGAGGCCGGGAAACTGCCATTTTCATTTTGAGCATTTCCATGATGCCAAAACTGGCTAAGATTGCAGCTCACACATTGCCAGGTTGGCAATGGCCTAAAGGGAGATTTCCCAGAACTGTATGTTCAAACGTTCAAAGTCTTTTTCTCTGAGATTGCAACCTGCCAGATGAATTTTTTCCAATAGGACTCCCATTGTTTGCTAGTGTGAAGTAGTTAGACCTAACAGGGAGTGAATTCAGAGTTATTCCCAAATGCTTCAAAGAATGCCGCTATTTAACTCACCTTACTTTGGGTGACTGCTACCATCTTCGAGAAATTAAAGGATTCCTCCAAACTTGAAATATTTCTTTGCAAAAGATAGCCCATCCTTGACTTCCTCGTGTAGAAGCAAGTTACTGAGTCAGGTATTGTTTCTTATGTATTTGATTTGGTTATTGATAGTATATTTGATGTTGCTAAACTTGATGAATTATTTACGACTAACAGGAACTGCATGAGGCTGGAAACACCTACTTTTCTTTGCCATAAGCTAAGATTCTAGAGCGGTTTGAGTGCCAGACCTGGGGACCACCAATTTCTTTCTAATTCTGTAACAAATTCCCAGCCATAGTCATTTTTCTTGGTGGGGAATCAGTGGACGACTATTCCCTGGTAGAAGATGAAGATGGAAATGAAGATGGGAATTCCCTACTAGAGGATGAAGATGAGTATTCCTGGTAGAAGATGAAGATGGAAATGAAGATGAGAATTCCCTGCTAGAAGATGAAAATGAGTCAAACAATTTGAGAATATGGAAGAGAGAAAACTGATTTTATTGTTTGTAATAATTCTTGAATGAATACAGATACAAGGGTCAAGGCCTTTTATACCAAGGTGCTACATGTGATAGTGGTTAACCGAACCAATAAAAGTCTAACTAACACTCTAACTGTATGTCAACTAACAACTAACTATATATTGTGTAATACCACCCCCCCCCTCTCAAGCTGTGGGTTGGTAGATATCAACCATTCCCAGCTTGGAAAGAAACTTCTGAAAATGCTTGGGAAGCAAAGTCTTGGTGAAAAGGTTTGCAATTTGATCAGTGGTGTGTAGAGGTAACAATCGCAGTAATCCAGCCACACACTTTTCACGGACTATGTGGCAATCAATCTCAAGATGTTTAGTCCTCTCATGGAAAACTAGATTAGCTGCAATGTGTAAAGCACTTTGATTACCGCAGTAAATCACAGATTGTTTGGAGCAAGTGATGGAGAGGTCTTGAAGGAGGAAGTGTGACCATTGTAGTTCACATGTAGTAGAAGCCAATGCACGGTACTCTACTTCAGAGGATGACTTCACAACTGTGGGTATGTTGCTTTTTGGAACGCCAGTAAATAAGGGAGTCTCCCAAAAAGAAGCAATAACCAGTGACAGAACGTCTAGTGTTTGGACATCCACCCAATCTACATCACTGAATCCTAATAGTTGCAGTGTAGATGATCTAGGAAAATAAAGTCCTTTGCCAGGATTCCCTTTTAGATATCAAAGTGCTCGTTGAGCTACCTGATGATGAGTCACCGTTGGTTAAGCCAAAAATTGGCTAAGTTGTTGAACAGCATAAGATATATATGGGTGCATGGTGGTGAGGTATAAAAGGCGACCAATAAGACGCCTATATCCTATTGCGTCATGATAGGCGCCACTATCATCTTGGTGAAGTCTTAAGGTAGGTTCAGACAGTGTACTAGCTAGTTTAGCACCAAGAACTCCAACATCACTTAAAAGGTCAAGACAATATTATTTTTGACACAAAGATATCCCTCTTCATGAGTGAGCAACTTCTAAACCAAGAAAGAATTTGAGAATTCCTAGATCTTTAATTCCAAATTGATGGTCTAAAATCTGCTTGGTTGAGGTAATTATTGCCATAGAATTCTCAACAATAACTATATCATCTACATACACAAGTAGTGTAGTGATGGAGTCAGCCGTGTTACGAACGAAAAGGGAATGATTAGCTACAACTTGATGGAAACCAAGTTAGAGGAGTAAGCATGACAGCTTCTCATACCATTTGTGACTAGCTTGTTTAAGCCCATAAAATGATTTTATAAGTTTGTAGACTTTATTGCTTCCTTGAACATGAACACCTTAAGCCACCTCCATATATACATCCTCCTTTAAATCTCCATGTGGGAAAGCATTATTGACATCCAACTGGTGAATGAACCAATTGTTAATAGATGTCAAAGCTAGAAGAATGTGAACTATGGTTAGCTTTGCCACTAGAGCAAAGGTGTCAAAATAATCCACACCCTCAGTTTGGTTATAGCCTTTAGCTACTAATCGAGCCTTGAACCTTTCAATGGAACCATCCTCCTTTCTTTTAACCTTGTACACCCATTTGCTCCCAATGGGTACAATACCAGGGGGTAAATCTACAATTTTCCAAGTTTGGTTGGCCTTTAGAGCTTTCAGTTCTGCCTGCATAGCATCAACCCAACACTTTTCTTTATTAGCCTTAGTGAATGAGGTTGGTTCAGTGAGGGTAGAGATAGAGAGGGCATAGGCTTTGTGTTTTGGGCAAAGTGAGTTATATGAGAGATAGGAACTAAAAGGGTAAATGCAGTTAGAGGATTTGAAAGTGGTGGTAAGGCAGATATAGTCCACATAATATATAGTTAGTTGTTAGTTGACATACAGTTAGAGTGTTATGTAGACTTTTACTGGTTCAATTAACCACTATCTTTGAACTTCCAACCAGGTGGATATCCATGTTTCTTAAAACACACCTTAACTGTATGATTTGTTCTCCCACAATAAGTACACTGTTTTCCACTAGAAAAGGATGATTTTCCTTTGTTGTTATGCCTTTTTCCATCTATCAAATTGACTGCAGAGTGAATCTATTCAACAGGAGCAAGTGCATTTTTCCTCTCATGTTGTAGAACCTTAGAAAACACTTTATTTATTGGCGGCAAAGGATCCATGAGTAAAATTTGCGATTTCACCATAGTAAATCCATCATTCAAACCTATAAGGAATCTTATTACATGATCTTGTTCTCTATAGATCTTCATATCTGTTGAAGCTTCACATGTACACTTTATAGGACACCTACACAGTCGTATGGATCTGTAATGATCGAACTCTTCCCATAGCACAGTGAGTTCGTTAAAGTATTGAGTAACTGAAAGAGAGTTCTATTTGAAAGAATACAACTTTTCTTGAATTTCAAAAATTCTCACCAAATCAACTTGTGAAAATCTTTCTCATAAATTCCTCCAAGCATTTGAAGCTAATTCCGTATAAGCAATGCTTTCTGAGATTGAATTCGAAACAGAGTTCATAATCCAAGAAAGTACCAAATTGTTGCACCTTTCCCACGCGTCGTAAATCAAATCAAACCTATTAGGTTTTTCTATGCTTCCATCAACAAATTTTTGCTTGTTCTTCAAGATCAAAGCTCGCTGCATCGCGCGTGCCCACTTATGATAATTCGTCCCGATTAATGGAGATGAAATGATTGGTGCTACTGGGTTCTCATTCAAATGAACAAGGTAAGGGTTCATTGGATCTTGAATTGGATTCACAGAGATAGAAGGAGAACTCGGATTCACATTATTCCAAGGCATATCGAAGGGTTTATGCAGCAGAGCTCTAGGAGGAGCTCTGATACCATCAAATGATTCGAGAATATGGAAGAGAAAAATTTGATTTTATTGTTTGTAATAATTCTTGAATGAATACAGATACAAGGGTAATGGCCTTTTATACAAAGGTGCTACATGTGATAGTGGTTAACTGAACCAATAAAAGTCTAACTAACACTCTAACTGTATGTCAACTAACAACTAACTATATATTGTGTAATAATGAGTATTCCCTGCTAGAAGATGAAGATGAAGGGTATCATTTGCTTAGAGCCATCGTGATCATCAATGGCAATAAATATTTCATGAGGTGATCATGGGAATGAATAATACATGTCTTTTTCATTAGCAAGCAAACAAAAAAGAGTCTTTGTATAAGGAAAAATATAATTTAGATGAAGCATTTTTTCAAAATGAATGGAACCATGCAAAGATTATATTTGAAAATTTGAATTACGACCAAATCTCTATAAAAAGTGGAATCCATGTATGGAAACAACAAAGTAGCATGGAGGATATTTGATTCATTGATCCTTGTAGAAAAAGAAAATTAGATGATTATCTCACTGGTTCAAAATCACAAAACCAACTATTGCTGAAAAAGCATAGATTAGTGGACATTGAAGTTGCTGAGACATAATTTGTGTCACGCATATGGAACTGGGCACTAGTGTTATTCATTTTTTACTGCTCCAGCAATTAATAATTGGATAATAATGTGAAAGAGGATTCAAGTTCAATGGTGTCAGCGTAGATAAAAGACAACACTATAACTAATTTTACTTGCCATGCTGCTTACTTGAAACTAATTAATGTTGTCTAGTCATGTTTGGTTTTAGATATTTAACTTTTATTTGGTTTCAATGAAAATAGATTGAGCATTTGAATCTTTTTATATATTCCTCTAAATCAATGTTTATTATTCTGTATTTTACTTTCTATCCTGAAAATCTCTGGTTTTAGATAGTAGTCTCAATTTTATCTTTGGCCTAGAGTCTAGACCTCTCCATCCAGTCATTTAGGTGTCAATATTTCATTTAAAATTGCTGACAAAATAAACATTAACTTTAAATTTTGAATTAATCGGATAGGGATTTGATATGACTATTGTATACTTATAATATGAGACAAAAGGTAAGCAAAATTGGGGGGTAAATCATTAATACATATAATTGTTTTGGAAAACTCTGTGTGTGTGTGTGTGTGTGTGTGTGTTATACAAGTGATGAAAATGTAAGCTTTAGTTCAAACTCTCCCAACAAAAAGCGGAAGACATTCATGGTAAAGTAGAAACTCATCAAGCAAAAAGCAAAAACTACTAACACTATCCCTAGCCCATGAAACTCATCTTGTTTGGGTACAGCCACCCTCTCATTGAAACATCTAAAAGGCAAAACAATATGGGAATCTTTACCCATCTGCCAATACTAGGGTTACTTTGACATCTTAAACTAATATCAAATCTAAATCAATGTAGCTTGATATCATTATAAATGTAAATGTGAGTCTTATGTGATTAACCATCAAAAGTCAAATGATTAAGGAAATCGTCAAACACAAGAAAATGTTGTAATATGAAAATTGAGACATGTAATGTATGCCCATCCAAAAATTTAACAAAATGAAATTGAAGTATCATACCAAATAAAGTTTTATACACAATACAATTCTCAAATTATATAAATTACAGATAAAATAATGAATTACAAAAATATTAAAGTATGATACAAAAGAATAAATTTTAAGCAACACGGGAACACCCTGATATACTAACACAAAAGTGTAATCTAAAACTAGTGCATATTTTGATCACAAATACGAAGTGATAGGTTACCAGCTAACCACGAGGTAGCTTTTAGTAGAACCCTTCTCATATGTTATTAGACAAAAGATGTCTTAAGAATTATTGTTTTATATTTCCTATTATTATTTTATTATTATTATTGTTATTAATACCTTAGTATTATAAATTAGTAGGAATATTATCATACAACCCAAAAGAGCATCTAGGGCCCAATAGGGGACTAAAGCCCACTAAGCCACATACCCACCCACATGTTATAAGGGAATAGAGAAGGAGGGTTAGGTTTAGCCGTCACAAAATAGAAGAAGAAAAGAAGTTAGAGAGAATGAGGAAAAGAAGAGAAGAAGAAGAGGAAGAGAAGGAGGAAGAATAGAAACCGGAGAATCCAAACCTAGAACTCAACTTTGCATGTCCACAAAGGTGAGTGCTCTCCCCCATGTCCTTCCTTGTTCTTGTTCATCTATTTATCTTTTCCCTCCTTATACCTAAATTTAGGGATTTGATGGGTTTTGAGGGGATTGTGAAGGAGTAAGGAAATTATAGATTAGATTGACCAATTATCGATGTAGAAGAGTGATTAAGAATCTAATTATCTTGAAGCATTTAGAACCCAAAGACAATAGGAAAAATAAATTAAAATTAGTACCTCGGATCCGCCTGACGGGATTAGATAGCCGCTGGGCGACTTTTCTTCAAAAACTAGATTTTGCGTTTACGCTAGGCACGCGGAGCCGCTGGGCGGGTTGGGTTCCTGCGCGGACTCGCTGGGCAGGTTCGCTGGACCGCTGGGCGGATACGACTTTTGCTATTACGTTCCTTGTGTTTGTGAACTCCTTTTAGTAGTGTTTAACTCATTGTTATTTGTTTTTTTTTTGTGTCTTGTTGAGTTTATATTGTATGGTTGTTATTTACCTTAAAAAAATGAATGTGACATGAAATTGTGCCTATGATTCATGATAAAAGTCTATGAAAGTTGTGAGCATTATGTGACCATGCATCATAACATTTGAGTTATGTGATGAGGAAAGTATGTAGGAATCTGGCCGGTGGAGGCCGTGATGGGTTGTCTAACCTTAGCCTTGGGGGTTATCCGGTTGGGAAAACTCCAATGGTCCATGCTGATCCCATGGAGTCGGGGCATACTGGCAAAATTGGGTAACCCTGACTAGTCACCGAGGGATATTATGCTAGTTGAGAGTGCGAAAGCCGAAGGCATCGGTACCGATGACGCTTCTTATGGCCTGCATTTACTCCTAGTCTACTTTCCGAAAAGTTTAGGTTGGTACCACATGTGCATGAGTAGTGGTTTAGGAACATAGCACGCATATGTATCATGTTATAGTGTGATATGTTAGAGTGTGCTATGTTGTAATTATGTGAATTCTATGTGACCCTATTTATGTGAATTCTATGTAAGAATGCAATTGTGCCTTGTGATGAAATGTTAAAGTTGTGGACATGTGATCATATCTTGCATGAGTGTCGTTCCTGTTTGATAAAACAAACGAGGTATATGTCTAGTTACTAGACAAAGAATGTGAAACAATTATATGCTTGTAATTGGAGTTGTGTTTGCTACCTTAAGGATAAGTGAGAGGCTAGACCTAGGATAGTGTTATGAGGGTTCTAGTTGGATAATAATAGTTGTGAATAAGATAGAGGAAGGGTGAATTCTCTCATGGCGTAATAGAAAGGTATAAGACAAGTAAGAGAGAGAATGAAATAGGAGTATTTTAGGATGTCTGTAACCTTAGACTTGACCCTAGGGGACAGCTTTGAATATTAAAAGGAAGAAGAGTAAATTCTAAAGAGGATTTTGGGTAAGAAAGTATAAATAATGAAGATGAGTTCTTAAGTTAAGAATGAGATAGTAAACCAATATAATAGTTGTGAGAATGAGAGAGCAATTAACAGGGAGTATTGACTGTTGAAAGGTGTAGACTCAACCATAGGTATAGATAATTATGAGAAACCCAATGAGGCTAAAGCCATGAGAGATAAGTAATGAAGGTTGTCCGAATAGAGAGTCTAACCCAGCCGTAGAGTCCTTAGAGCACTCACTGAGACATTATGTCTCATTCCTTTAAGTTTTCCTTTTTTCAGGATACAGGTGAAGACACCGTAGATGGAGCTTGGAGTCACGTGCAAGAAAACGTAGTCTAGTTTATATTATGTTTTTGTATTCTTCTTTATATTTGTATGATACCTTCAGGTGATAGATGAGTTATATTTGGCATGTATTTTTTATTTTTTTTTTAAATCTAGACCTAGTTACGGTTGCCCCTTAGGGTGTTACACTCACATCCCCCACTCATCTAAAGCTCACACATCATTGTTGATAAAACCCTGATTAAATTTAAAAGTAGATTATACATAGATGGAAACCTGGATGGAGTGGTCATGGAATCTTGCCCTACAAATAGTCATGTATATTGAACCAAAGACGTTGAAGCGTCTAAACCCTCAAATTTTGAAGATAACAAACTTATTAAAGTTTAAGTCTCTATTTTTAAACTAACGAATTTACAGTGTCCAATCTCAAACGAGCGTCAAATAAACTCATATATGATGACCATCCAATGGTAAGTCTTATTTATGGACTCAGTGTTTTAAACTTTAGACAACCACACTAGACGCGTTCAAACGCAAGTTCTTAAACAGCTAAGTTTTCTCTCATTCAATCTATGCGTCCTTCTTATATATATCAAGACTCATGCCTTACCATTTTAAGATCCAACATTCAAATATTTCAAGCATTAAATGGTAGATAGAAACATTTAAGTTCAAAAGTGCAGCAAGATAGAAAAAGCAAGTCAACTCTTCAAGCTGCCAAATCAAAAGAAGAATGTTCAGAAAATCATACTCTCGCACAGAGCTGCTCATTCCATTTTAGTGCAAGTTCAAAAGTTGTGTTTTCTAATATGTCTAAAGCTCAATACGCAGACCTCTTTCTTGAAGAATTAAAGTCAAGTATTCTTCAAACGGCTCTTTTCCGCTGAAGACTATATATATATCGAGAAAGAAGAAGAAGCGAAGAAGTAGTGAACAACGACGAATCAAGCACGATCATAAAAGCGTTGATTGTTTTCTTACGCGTCCACTGGATGATAGTTTATAAATCTCTGATACATTACTGTATTGTGCTTAATCTTCTATATCCTCACTGTGTGAGTTGAATCTATTTGTAAACAACTGTTTTGTTGTGAAAGCCTGGAGAGGCGTAGTGAAAAAAGAATACTAGGGTTGGTAAAGCAATATGGGGTGATTGCATTGTAAAGCCTGAAGAGGCTTGTGAAGAATACTTGTAACTAAGGTTGGTTAATGGATACCTTATGGGTGAAGGGACTGGACGTAGCTCAAGGTTGAGTGAACCAGTATAAAATTCTTTGTGTGCTTGCCTTCTCTATCCCTCAGCTTAAAAACCTTTTTCGAACTTGTTTTTATATTGAAAAGTTTTTTGAAATGCACAATTCAACCCCCCTTCTTATGCATCTTTTGCTATTTCAATTGGTATTAGAGCTTGACCTCTTAGGATTAAGCATCTAACACTGCAGGGGTAAAATATCTTAAGCACAGATGGAAAATGAAGGACAAGCTGTTAACAGACCTCCTTTCTTCAATGGTCAAAACTACGACTACTGGAAACAAAGGATGATAGCATTCTTTGATGCATGTCACATCGACATGTAGGACGTAGTAGAAACTGGTGACTATCTGCCCCTAGACCATGCTAGAACTGAGTTACCTAGAGGTCAGTGGACAGAAGCTCACAAACAAAGGTACCTTCTTAACTCAAAAGCTAGAAATACTATGATGTGCGCTTTATCCGAAACTGAATATGAAAAAGTGCATAGTTTAAGAAGTGCTAAAAAGATGTGGGATACTCTCTCGCTTGCTTATGAGGGTACCTTACAGGTAAAGAAATCTAAATTGAGCTTACTTGTAAGACAATATGAACTCTTTACTATGGAAGAAAATGAAACTATCGAACTTATGTTTGGTAGATTTCAAACTATAATTAATAACCTGAGATCCTTAGGCAAAACTTATGATAATTATGATCATATTGACAAAATCTTAAAAAGTTTACCTAGACAATGGAGACCATAAGTTACGGCTCTAAGAGCATCCAAGGACCTAACAACGCTCTCCATGGAAGAGTTACTTGGAACTCTCAAAGTCCATGAACTAGAGCTAAAGCAGGACGAAGGACAGAAGAAAAAGTCCATCACCTTAAGCTTTCAGCATCTTATAAAAGGGTCATTGTCCAAAGCCCTTAACATGGAAGAGTCTTCTGATGAAGCATCCGAAGAAGACACTCTGAGGACGAGATATCCTTCATATCAAGAAAGATACAAGCCATGTGGCGAAAGAAAGAAGGGTCCAGAGCTAAAAACTTCACAAAGAAGTTTAACAAAGAACCTAAGGAGAAGAGTCCCTGAGTATGCTTTGAATGTAAAAAGCCTAGACACTTCAAAGCTAAATGTCCAAGCCTACAAAAGGACAAGAAGAAAACCTTCTTCAAAAAGAAGAAGAAAGGACTCATGGACACTTGGGAGGACATGGACCTATCCTCATCCGGAGAAGAAGGAGAGGAAGAAGCAAACTTATGTCTCATGGTAGAGACCAGCTCTGAAAGCTCAAAAGATGAGCAAGATGAAGAGGTAAACTTTAATGATCTAATTTCTCTTCAAGAAGCTTATAATGAATTGCTTGCTAACTCCTCAACTCTTTCAGTAGGATATAAAGAACTGAAAAAGAAATTTTCCAAAATAACAAAAGAATTTAATTCTCTTAAAGAAAATTATGAAAATGTTTTAAAAGAAAATGAGTCTTTAAAAATAAAGGTTACTTCAGAAGAGATACCTCCTCATGAAGCGATAGAACTTCAAAAGGAAGTTACTCATCTAAAGGAAAGCCTATCCAAGTTCGTCAATGGGACTGAAAATTTAAATAAAATTTTGTCTTATAGACGGAATCCTCATGACAAATCTGGGCTTAGCTTTACTAAGGAAGAAACCTATAAAACAAACAAAAATGTTACCTTCTGTAAAATATATGGAAAAAGTGGGCATGAACCATCTCGATGCTTTTATCGTCCAGTTAAGAAGGCATCCAATGCCTTCAAAACTAACAAGAAAGGACCCAAGTCTATTTAGGTACCTAAGTCCATGATAATTCCTGTTGCAGATCTGCTTGACAACAGGAAGGAAACACCAATCATAGTACTTGGACAGTGGTTGCTCACGACACATGACAGGCGAAAGGTGTATGTTCCAAAGCCTCCAACCAAAGAACGATGGATGGGTCACATTTGGAGGAAATCAGAAGGGTAAGATTGCAGGTATAGGTAAGATAGGTAAGCATCCCTTCCCTTCTATTGATAATGTTTTATATGTTGAAGGACTCAGACACAATTTACTGAGCATAAGTCAATTATGTGACAGTGGACACTGTGTCTCCTTTAACAAAAATGCATGTACAGTCAGAAATCTAGACGGGTCTATATTATTTTCTGCTAAGAGGCAAAGCAATCTTTATAAGATTGACTAAAATGATCTCACAAATCAAAATGTGTCTTGTCTAGTATCCATCAACGAGAATCAATGGAATTGGCACAAGAAACTTGGACATGCAAGCTTGAGATTAATCTCAAAGCCAAACAAGCATAACCTCGTAAGAGGCCTTCCAAATCTTGTATACAAATCTAATGTTCTCTGTGATGCATGTCAAAAAAGGAAATAAGTAAAAAGCTCATTTGATTCAAAAAATATTGTTTCCACTACTAGACCACTTGAGCTATTACACATTGATTTGTTTGGATCTACTAGAATAGCTTCCCTTAGTGGAAAACGATATAGGTTAGTTGTAGTAGACGACTATACCAGATGGACATAGGGTCATGTTCTAAAACACAAGGATGAGTCTTACAAAGTATTTTCTATACTTTTCAAGAGTTCAAAATGAAAAAGGTGTGTGTATAACCTTAATTAGAAGTAATCATGGAGGAGAGTTTGAAAATGAAAGTTTTCAAGGATTCTGTGAGGAGAACGGAATTCTCCACAACTTCTCTGTACCACGAACACCTCAACAAAATGGTGGTAGAGAGAAAGAATAGGTCATTGCAAGAAATGGCTAGAACCATGCTTAATGATAACTCCACTCCTAAGCACTTCTGGGCTGAAGCTGTAAACACAACATGTTATTTACAAAATAGAATATATATTAGACCTATTTTGAAAAAGACTCCTTATGAATTGTGGAAATGAATAAGACCCAACATATCATATCTTCATCCTTTTGGATGTCAATGTTTCATTTTAAACACTAAGGACAATCTTGGAAAGTTTGATTCTAAGTGTGATGATGGAATATTGTTAGGCTACTCTGAAACGTCCAAGGCCTATAGAGTATACAACTCTAGAACCTTAACAGTTGAAGAAGCCATTCATGTAAAATTCAATGACAATAAGCCTGATAGAGAACTATCAGAGCTAAATGATTCATTGCAGATATAAAGTTGGACGATACAAATTAATTAGCGTCCAAAACACAGTTGGACGATCCAAAGATGGAAGAAAAAGAACCAACTAGATGACAGTGGCAAATGAAGACATATCATCCAGATAACCAAATTCTTGGAAATGTATGCGATCATGTAAGAACAAGATCAACCTTCAAGGAGCAAGCTCAAACTGCCTTGATTTCCCAGATGGAACCAGAGACAGTGGACGAAGCTCTCCTGGATGAAGGCTGGATCAATGCCATGAAGGAAAAACTGAGTTAGTTTGAATGAAACGACGTGTGGCAGCTAGTTCCTGCACCTAAACATAAATCTGTCATAGGAACAAAATGGGTGTTTCGTAACAAGCTAGACAAAGCAGGCAAAGTGGTGAGAAATAAGGCCAGACTTGTGGCTTAAGGCTACTCTCAACAAAAAGGTATAGACTTTACCGAAACTTTTGCACTAGTAGCTAGACTAGAAGCCATTCGCATTTTACTTTCATTTGTTGCTTATAGTAATATAAAGCTTTATCAAATGGATGTAAAGAGTGCATTTTTAAATGGTATAATAAATGAGGAAGTTTATGTGAAACAACCTCCTGGTTTTGAGTGTGATACTTATTCTAAACATGTTTTCAAACTCAAAAAGGCCCTATATGGACTTAAGCAAGCTCCAAGAGCTTGGTACAAAAAATTAAGTTCTTTTCTTTTAGAAAATGGTTTTGCAAGAGGAAAAGTAAATGCCACTCTATTTCTCAAAGACATACAATCACATTTTATTATTGCACAAATTTATGTGGACGATATAATATTTAGTGCTACTAATGATGATCTGTGCAAGGATTTTTCTAAGCTCATGACAGTCGAGTTTGAGATGAGTATGATGGGAGAACTTAAATTCTTCCTGGGATTACAAGTAAAACAGACTAATAACGGCATATTCATACATCAAACGAAGTACGCAAAATAACTTCTCAAAAAGTACAAGATGGAAAATGCCAAAGAAATGAGCACACCTATGCATCCATCTCAGTACTTGGGCTGGACGACTCATCCAAAAAGGTAGACCAAACTACATATCGAGGTATGATTGGATCACTACTTTATCTTATAGCATCCAGACCTGATATTATGTTTAGTGTATGTTTATGTGCACGTTTTTAGTCTGATCTTAGAGAAACACATCTCACGGCAGTAAAAGAATTTTTAGATACCTAAAAGGAACCACTAACCTTGGTCTATGCTTTAAGTCAAATAAGAAATACAGGTTAATTGGATTTTGTGATGCTGATTATGCTGGAGATAGAATAGATCGAAAAGGAACTAGTGGATGATGTCACCTCATTGGTGGAAATCTAGTCTCCTAGACGAGTAAAAGACAAGAGACGGTTGCTTTGTCTACAGCAGAAGCAAAATACATTTCAGCAGCATCCTGTTGCTCACAAATTTTATGGATCAAGCATCAGCTAGAGGACTACAGTATTTATGAGAGTAACATTCCTATTCTCTGTGATAATACTACTGCCATAAACTTGTCTAAAAATCCTATATTGCATTCAAGAGCAAAGCACATTGAAATAAAACATCACTTTATAAGAGATTATGTTCAGAAAAGGTTGTTGATATTCAGTTCATTAACGCTGAAAATCAATTAGCAGATATATTTACAAAACCACTTCTTGAAGATAAACTTATCCATATCTGAGATTGTCTTGGTATGGAATTTATAAAGGAATAGTTTTCTTTCTATGTGCCTTGACCATCCAATGATTAGCAGCGTCCAAAGTCATATAGCGTCCATTATCATTATATCATCCATCATATACGCATCCATGCCTATTCGCATTTCATAACAGTTCATATTTATGTGCATAACAATCTTTATCCATACTTAATCATGTTTTCACTGAAAAATGATTTGAAATAAATGCTTTATTCTTGTTTGAGTCACGTATGCGCCGTATAACCGCCATTGAGAAACGTGAGCGCCTGATCAGCATTAAATGAACATTATCTCTCTTCAAATTTCAAAGAACTGCCAAAAGAGAAACCCATCAGTTCCTTCCTATACACTCAAGCACCTGCGACCAAAAACTCACTTAACTCTTACTTTCTCATAAACTCTTTCTCTCTTTCTTGAAACCTCTCAAACCCTAAACCCTCAATCTTTCAACAATGGTGATGGAGAAAACCGATGCCGCCATGAAGGCTATGGCTTGTGTGGAAAGCCTGGACAAGGCTATTGTCTTGATAGAAAGTCGCTTTGACATACAAGCTCTCGACGACATGAGACTGAAGGTCAAAGACAACCTGACGAGATGTGGAATCCTCAACTATTTCCACCTGAACGAGATCATTTATCCAGAACTCATCAGACAATTCTGGAATTATGCGAAGTTCTCCAAGACTGACATCATTGGCACTGTTCTGGGAGTTAAGGTCACATTGGACCTTGGGACAATTGCACAAGCTATTGGCTGTTAATGGGCTGGCTCCTGCATAAAAAACGACTAGGAGAAAAACTTTGGTGGCCATGACACCGTCAACGTCACCTTGATGGGACCAGAAGGCGAAGGCCCCGTTAAGTATAGCAAGTTGACGAAAGAAGGAAAAGTGTACCAGCAATTTCTGAATAAGGGTATATTACACAAGGTTGGGTCGAAGGACAACATCAGCTTTTTGCATAGGTTTGCGCTGTTCTAGATGATAACTGGTCAGTAGTTCAACCTGCCTCACCTCATCCTAAGAAACATTTTTTGCACCATGAAAGGACGAGGAGCACGTGATCAGATAACCTATGCCACTCTGTTGAACAAGATTTTTTGGCAACAGAAGGTATACCATGCCTTCTTTGCTCTGTCTATTGGTGAGCAAGCTCAGATCAGAATGCAAGGTGGTGGCCACAGGTTCACCCAGTTGCCATTGGACGCAACAACATTGCCCAGATGAAGGCTAGTTTTGTGTTGAAGCCTCTAGAGACAACGTCCAAACAAGTGAATGTTAAGGAAGAATTTGTTGAGATGATACCTCAGCCAGCAGAAAAATAAATCGTCCAACATGCTGAGCCAATGGACGATGAAGTTCTATTTGTTAATCTTGTAACTGCTAGACAGAGGAAGTCATCCAAGGCTAGGACATCCAAAATAACAAGGTTTAAGTCTCAACAGCCTCAAGCTTTACTTGCTGCTGATGCACCTACATCGGCACCCGCCAAAAAAAGACTCCAAATGCTCGTGGAATCAGACGATGAGGATGATGAGCCCATCAGAGTTCTTCTTAAGAAACAAAAGATTGCTATAGTCACTGTTCAACCACAACCACTAGCCATCCAACTCTCATAACCATCCAAACGACTGGCAGAATCAGAACTAGCAACAGTACAATAAAAGAAAAGTAAGTTATCTACTCTTGCTGTTACTGAATCAGATGATGTGTTTGTTGAATCTCTAATTATTGAACCCTCTGAACAACCCTCCATCCAAACACAAGCCCAAACACAACCTGAAACAGAAGCCATACCTAAACCAGACATGCTACTGCCTGGTGATGAAGGTTATACCTGCACCATACCCTCACCTGGACTCCCTAAACTACACCTTTCCATCAAGCCTCCAAAACAACCTTTTCAACGTTCCACCATAGCCACAACATCCATTCAACATGAAACCTTGACAAAAACCGAACAACAATGGCCCTTACTGTTTCTGGATGGCAACCAATAAAACCAAGTGGACGACAATGCCATTATATTGCGTCCAGAGCCTCTTCCTGAGCTGGACTTTGGTTTTGATTACTCGTCTCTCTCTCTCGAAAAGTATATGGACAACTACATCCATCAACCATCTGTAGAATACTTGGCGCTACCCTCTGGAGCAATTGAACATCTGCCGCTAAAGTAGTTTATCAAACGAAGGTATCCAAGACTAGAGCAAGCCTGGCGCTTAATTGCCCATCCTCCTGGAGTACTTCAACATCGAGTACCTCCAATGGAAGAAATACAACAGGCTTTGCTACAAAGGAAAGATCGAGCATCTAAGCAGACTGTCCAATTGAGGCCAACAAATTTGAAGTTTAGGCCATTGAACCCAATGGAAGTTGGATTCTTCCCCTCACCTTTCAAGCATATGTTTTGTAACTCTGTAAAAAGCTCTACATTTTTTAAGTATCAACTTTACATTCCTCCATCTCAGCACATCAAACCATCCACAACCGTCCGCATCCAACCTGATCACATATGCCCAAGGCTTCCAACCTTAGATGTTAACATAAAGAAAGAGAAGATTTTGACCAAGACACCTTCTTTACCGCTACCATCCAGAGCTGAACTTCAACATCATCCAACCACTACTCCGAAATGGTACATTACTCACCGTCTTTCACAAGACATGGACGAGGACGACGCTGAACATTTTTGGCATCAACATATGTTCACTTGTGAACAAGAAGCGTCTAGCAGCGGAGTCTTGTAGGACGACAAGGCCAAAACTCCAACAGCAAAGAACTGTGAATACACGTAGCGTCCAGCTCGTGTCTTTCACTTCTTAGACACTTCTACCACTTTTGTTCGTCTAGCGAATGTGTGTCTCATTCTTGGTACAAAAACTTCCATCCTTTACACCTTAATTGCTGCACTCACACATCCCAACTCCTTCAAGCCTCCCTACCCATGGACATCTCCGCATCCATACCAACACCAAATCCCCAACCTTCTCTTCTTAGAAGCACCTCCTCCACCCACCGACGTTCATCCACCAACCCCTTCCCAACCACCCTCCCCAACACCTCCACCCCCGCCTACTCCCGGTTCTTAAGCATCCACGAGCCTTCCTATATCCTCTACTATACCCACACCTATCTCCACTATTGGCCCTGCCATCCAACAGTATGTCACCCACCAACTCCAACCCATCTTCTCACTCCTATAACAAATCCTCTAGAATCAGCAAGAACTCCTCCGCACACTACAACCTTCCCCACCTCCTCCTCCATCAGCGCCCTAGTGACTATGATGACATTTTTTTTCTCTCTCTTTTCCTTTTTTTTTTTGATAATGACAAAGGGGGAGAAAATATTGCATAAGTTTTATAAGTTTCATGTATAGTCCTGAGATGTCTATAATAAAGTTCTTTTTCTATATGATTTGCTCCTTAGTTACTATAATTGATTGCTTTGATACGATAATTTTTTTGACTACTCTGATTTGCTCTAATACTTGTTGCATTCATGCATAAACATTCAATACTCTGATACTTGGATATTTATCTGGACTAACATCTCGTATGTGTCAAGTATGAAAATTATGATATTTCAGAATCAGGGGGAGTATAGTAAGTCTATCAAAACCTTGTTATATATGCATTTTCCTTGTCTTAAAATATTTACAAAACTTAAAAATTAATAAGGTTTATCATCATCAAAAAGGGGGAGATTGTTAGAACCAAAGACATTGAAGTGTCTAGACCCTCAAATTTTGAAGATAACAAACTTATTAAAGTTTAAGTCTCTCTTTTTAAACTAACGGATTTACAACGTCCAATCTCAAACGAGCATCCAATAAACTCATATATGATGACCATCCAATGGTAAGTCTCATTTATGGACTCAGTATTTTAAACTTTAGACAACCACACTAGACGCGTCCAGACGCACGTTCTTAAACAACTAAGTTTTCTCTCGTTCAATCTATGCGTCCTTCTTATATATATTGAGACTAATGCCTTACCATTTTAAGATCTAACGTTCAAATGTTTCAAGCATTAAATGGTAGAATGAAACATTCTAGTGCAAAAGCGTAGCAAGACAAAAAAAGCAAGTCAACTTTTCGAGCTGCCAAACCAAATGAAGAATGTTCAGAAAAACAAACCTCTCGCACAGAGCTACTCTTTCTATTTTAGTGCAAGTTCAAAAGTTGTGTTTTCTGATATGTCTAAAAGCTCGATACGCGGACCTCTTTCTTGAAGAATTGAAGTCAAGTCTTCTTCAAACGGCTCTTTTCCGCTAAAGACTATATATATATCGAGAAAGAAGAAGAAGCGAAGAAGTAATGAACAACGACGAATCAAGCACGATCATAAAAACGTTGATTGTTTTCTTACACGTCCACTGGACGATAGTTTATAAGTCTCTGATACATTATTGTATTGTGCTTAATCTTCTATATCCTCACTGTGTGAGTTGAATCTGTTTGTAAACAACTGTTTGCTGTGAAAGCCTAGAGAAGCTTAATGAAAAAAGAATACCTGGGTTGGTAAAGCAATATGGGGTGATTGCATTGTAAAGCCTAAAGAGGCCATAAAGAATACTTGTAACTAAGGTTGGTTAGTGGATACCTTATGGGTGAAGGGACTGGACGTAGCTCAAGGTTGAGTGAACCAGTATAAAATTCTTTGTGTGCTTGCCTTCTCTATCCCTCAGCTTAAAACCCTTTTTTGAACTTGTTTTTATATTGAATTTTTTTTGAAATGCACAATTCAACCCCCCCCCCTTCTTGTGCGTCTTTTGCTATTTCAATGTACATGTCCTGGGCTCCTGGCAGGTGATGCAAAGTCCAAAAAGACTCCAACAAAATTTTGGTGTTCATGTAAATCCAAAAAAAAATGTGTGTCTACTTTGTTCTGTACTTTCCAATAATTAATAATGAGAAATTACACAAATACCAAAGCCTCAAGCTTCAATCACAGCAATAACTTCAAACACAGAACAACCCCATTTGCTTAGCAAGTTAAAGACAAAGTGAAGATTGAAACTTTGGATACTTCCAGCAGATAACGTTGGAACTTTGGAATCACACACACCATGTCATTTGGCAGATCAAGGTAGTTTCATGGAGTGTCTTGGCCACAGTGAAGGGTGCAAGAATGTGTGCAACCCCAATTGAAGCTCGTTGGTGAGGTCAATGTGAATGTCTTATCTCTATCATGTAAAAAATAATCATTAAAATTAAGAATAATTATAAAAAACATATCAAAGAAAAGAGAAGTGAATAAAATGATTATATTGATAGGTTGACCTTTATCATGCATCTCATCAACAAACTAAAAAATGTAAGAGATTCATGCTTATTTGCATAGGCTATCAATAAGAGAAGTATAAGTTACTATATCAAGAACCACGTTTTTGTAATACATTTCTTTTAAGATATTCATAGACCGAATCTAACATGAAATAGCAACTAAAGAGAAAAAGATAGGTAATTCGACCCACCATTACAAAACAAGCCTAATCAATTCATTTATTATATCCATAAAACAACAAATAAACGATGTAAATAATAAATAAACCTCAAACCCACAACATGGTCAAGAGTCAACTCTTCTATTTGCTTGAAAATTTGGCGAGTCCACAGGTGTTCATTTTGACAATGGAAAAAAATGAAAATATGCCAAACGTAAATAGAAACTGTTAACCCCTTGGCAAGTATACCAAGTTGCACAAGTAGCAAGAGTAAATAAGAGTATCGTTCCCTCAAAGACTTAACTCAGTGCCTAGCAATTCTCAACTTTTTCACTATTGAGATGATCGGATTAAATTTTTACTCTACTTCTAAGCAAATAAAATTACAAAAATTAACAATATTTTTCTTTTGGTTTTGAGATATTATAAAACAAAACAATTAAAATTAAATTTCTTATGAATTTAGAAACTGTTGAGATTCAATTAGCCTAAATGTCCATCTCATGTTCTACAAAAGATATTTATCCAAATTCCAAATTTAGTGTCAAAAAAATATCACAATAATATCAATGTTTCAATTCCTTAAAGTACTGACCTAATTTTCATAATCAACCCCCAACTCTTTAGGTAGTTAAATTACATAAATTGCAATTAGATCAGCAGGATCTTAGTTTATCTCTAATAGTCCAAATCCCATTCCTAGGAAACATCCTATTAGGTACTTGATTTCAGTTCAGAGTTTAATTAAGATTTCCTAATCACAAATTAAACTCATAAATCATGCAGAGGGTGATCAATCCAAGGAAAGCATTAAGGCAAGAAATCAAGTTACTAACACAAAAACTTAGAATTTAGATAGATACAAAGTTTAACATCTACATAAGACTTCCATTGGCTAACCTACACCATAACAAATATGAAATCAATCACTTATATTCATCTTACAATCCCCAATATCAATGTTGAATTCTTGATCTTCAAAGTATGATGGAAGTGCTCTTCTAGGTCTCTAGCTCCTCTCTAGTTCACAAAGTCCCCCTCAAGAAATGATCAATCCCCACAATTCCTACTGAAAAGTCACTTTAAATAGAAGACTCTCTTTAACTCGCGTTGAGTACCAAATTATGTGTATTGAGCACCCTCTAATGATCAATTCTAAGAGTCTTAGTCAGTCTTGGGCTAAGCCTGCACCATTCACGCCCAACGCTAGACAACTATCATCTGTGCATGCTGAGCGCTGAGCACCTAACTTGGGGGCTAAGCCCCATACTTCTGGTTTGAACCTTCAAAACCGACTCTTCATCTTAGGTTATCCACAAAGTTGTTGTTAGGTTCCCAATCTACACATAATAACAAAAAATAAATAAATAAAAACTATTTATAATCAAACTAAAGAAGATGTAATTTTATTTGATTGATCAACCAAAAACATAACTCAAATTACACATATTATAAAAATTTAATCACAAAAACTTGAGGTTTATAACCAACTTGTAACAACTAACAGAAACTATATAGCATTAGGAAATATAAGCCCAGCATCAACAACAAATTCCAATGGGCATTGGACTTGAATCCTGTTACTATATTACTGTTCATTGTTCCCAGATCCTTAATACTAAAATAAACTAGAATACTCAACTTCACATACATTAACAAGGGCATTGAAAACCAAAGCATAACTGAAGATTCATCAATTGTTTCAAAAGAAAAGTCTATCTTTCATTAGTAGCATTACTTGGTGAGTTAATTATGAAAAAGAAATAACAAATACAAATATCAAATATTTAACTTTTAAAAAAAAGTGCTTCCATAATTTCTTTGCTTCAAATTCACATGACAATATGAAATATAAACAAAATAAAACACCCATCAAGGGAAAAAAACTAAACAATGATCTCTCTTCACCATGCAAGACATAAAAGGTAAAGAATAACACTCAAAAATTAAAAAAAAAAAGTATCAATGAAATTATTTTTATTAGGATTTATTGATAGACAATTTAATAGAGCATATAAGAAGCAAAACTTAATGTGAATCGTTCACTAGGCGAGAAGTAATTTGACAAGTCAACCTAATACAAGATACGAGGAGGATGAATTACTTCTTTCTAATTTAAGAATAATTCTAAAGCAACATGACAAGTAAACCGAACACAAGATAAAATCATAAAATCCTTCATCTATTTCTATCCAAAATAAAGAAACAACAACTTAATTTACAAAATTAATTAGATTTCTGTAATTCTAGTAAGCTAACTTGACCACAGGAGTCATGAAAAATTTCTCACTTTGTTATCAAAAAACTTATAAGTGACAAGATCAAGAAAAATCCCTCTAACAACCATTACAAAATATTATAAATCACGCACACCAGTTACAAGTATATGTTTGCGTAGACTATCAATGATAGTGATGTTCATTACTACATTAAGCTTGATTAATTGCCCTTCAATCTTTCTCAACAACTACATAGCAGCCCTTGTTTCTCCTATTTTACATAACCCATTGATTAAGGTCCTATGGCTAACTTGATTCAACTGAAATCCTTGAGCTACTTCCTTTTATGAAAGTTTAGTGCTTTTTTAAGCTCACTATTAAGACACAAACCATAGATCATATGAAAAAATTAATGACCAATACCTGTGTCGACAAATATCTATGTGTCTGATTCCTTAGATTATAAGAAAAAATTAGAAACCAAATGATAGGAAAAGCTTCACATTGAAAATCAGAACTCAACCAGTGAAGCTAACCAATTAACTGTGCCACTCATAATCATTCCATAATTTTGCTCTGGCATGCGAAAATAGGGCAAGTTGAAATTTTCTCCAACAAATGTCATCCAAGCAAGGAATTTTCAGCTCCCAAATCTGTGATTTAATATCCAAAAGGAGTGTCACCGCTTTGTATGGAGCAGAGTGTGAAACAAGTGTGGCCTCCATTGTTTTTGCTTATATCCTTGTGAGTGTTTTGGAGGACCTTTGAAGGTGCAATTGAATTAATGTAGGATCGAAAATGAGGGAATTTCAAGACTTGGAAATGCACCTTAAACGCATGAGAGCCTTCACCATTAAGACACAAACCTTGTAATGTTGACACATGGGTGGGATAAGAAGCAAATGGAGCATGCGATTGAATAATCATGTTGTTGAGGTTGGGAGTGGAAGCTTGTGGCATAACAAAGAAGAAAAGGGGGGGGGGGGGGAGGGACATCTGAATAGAAAGAGAGTAAAGACAGAGAGATGACATACCTTAACCATATGTGACCTAACGAGCCACGTGTGACCTACCAATGGTCATGAGTGATAGGTGGATGAAGGGGTGGGGGGTTCAAAGCAATTGTGAGTCTTGTCTTGTTTTAAAGTTTGTAATGTTTTTTTCATGTATTATTTTTTTATTTTTAAAAATAAATAAATTTAGAGGGATTTTAATATTATATGTATTTTTTAAAAATGAAAATTTTAGATGCACCTATCTATTTTTTATTGTGATAAATTAAGATATGTATAGAATACATCATTGACAAGGAGTCAAGAGCTTTAAGTGTGACTAAGTTTTGGATTGAGGATTAGTCCCATAGCTTAGCCAAATGACCAAAGCTTGTGGAGATATCTAGAGATCTCACCGGGGAGTCAAAGGCCTTAATTACAGTAGTTAGCAAAAAAATTAAAATATATAAAAATTCACTAGAGTCAACTTAGTGGTGGGAGAGTTGAGATAACTTACATAAGGTCATAAGTTATAACCTTAGAGCCATTATTGTATACCAAAATTAAGATATATAAATAAATTTTCATTTTACTTTTAAAAAGCTAAATTATTATGAAAATAAACTCAAAACAAGTATTTTTTAAAAAGAAATAAATTAGAAAATGAAATTAAATAATAATGAAGTTAATTAAAATGATTTTTAAAAAATTTTAAATAAAAATAAATTTTAAAAAACCTAAAATTTTTAAATTACTTTTTATTTGATGAAAAAAGTGCTAATTTTTTCTTTAAAAAATTATTAGAGTGAGAAGCTTGACTTGCATAAATTTTTAACAAAGGTCCTTTATAGTGGCAGAGGCACTGGGGTGGCCCACTAGGGCCATGACCACCCCCATTTTTTAGGAATTCTTATTATACTATAAAAAAAATATTTTATGGGCCCCCTTCTTTTCACTCTTCAGATTCTAATATTTTATTATTTTCATTAAAATATCTTATTTGAACTTTCAAACCTTTTAACTTTTCTCTCTCTCACACATTTACAAACGCTTAGCTTCTCTCTCACACTTCCAGCTTCCCCAACCCGATAGAAAAAAAAAATAGTTTTATCTCTGGCATTCCACACTTCCATTTGTGCCATTCTTCCTCTGCTCTGCTCATTGCATTTTCTCCCTTTTGTGACTTGTGAGTTCTCTTTGCCTTTTCACTTTTTTCTTTCTACTAGTATGACTATATGAGTAGTAGGCATCTAGCATATGATTTTATCTTATTATTTTATTTTATTCGATTGCTTTTGTAAATTGTAATCTCTTTCGTAATGTAATGGTAGTTTAAATATTTATTAGTTATTAACTTTCTTTCATATTAGTGATGTGATAGGTATCTTTCTTCCATAATTGAAATGGACTAATGGTAGTTTAAATATTGATAGGCATCATTGTTTATTTGAAAGAAATATCAAGATGATACAATAAAACATTTAAAATAATTTAGTGTCTTGTATAATATGATTGACATTGTGTAAATCTATTAGAACATTCCTTCATCTACTTTTACTAATAGAAAAATTAGTTAATGATATGTTTATTAGACTTATAGAATTATAATTTCTATATTTTTTTAATGATATGTTTATGTGTAGTTAATTTATTCAAGTATTTATCATATGTGACTCATTTATTTAAGTATTTTTTTTATGTGTGACTCATTTATCTATTTTTGGAATGTTGGGGTAATATACTTTACTACAATGAAATTTCCTTTTCATTAAATTTAATTGAAATTTATTGTTGTGAATTTTTATAATTTTTATATTCATATATTTCTTTTAGGTTGAAAGATGCTTAAGAAGAAAACTATTGACTCATTTTTTAAAAGAAAAGAAAGAGATAATGAAGCACAACCTGTGTCTAATGCATTTACTTCAAATTTAGATACTAATGTTCAATTCAATTCAATATGTAGCCTTTTACACGTGTATAATGCAACTATTTCAGTTCCTGAAGATCTAGCTGTTAAAAAATCTTCTTATTCTCAACGAGGGGATGCTACTTATGCTCTTAAAGCATTGATCTCATTTGATTTTGTTTTTGTTTTACATATGATGAAAGAAATCATGGGAATTACTGACAAACTTTGTCAAGCTTTGCAACAAAAGTCTCAAGATATTTTGAATGCTATGTCTTCAATTATTAGCACAAAATCATTAATTCAAAAGTTAAGAGATTTTGGGCGAGATGCTATTTTAGAAAAATTCATATCTTTTGTAATAATCATGATATTCAAATTCCTGATATGGGTGCTTCTTTTTCTAACGTAATTCAATCTTGTCTTCAAAAGGATTCTGTGACAATTGAGCATCACTATCGTGTAGATATATTTCATACTATCATGGATTATCAGCTGAAGGAATAGAATAGTAGATTTAGTGAGCAAGCAACTAATCTTCTTCCATTAAGCACAACTTTAGATCCTAAAGATGCATTCAAGTCTTTTAATGTTGGTGACATTTGCAGCCTTGTTGAGAAATTTTATTCTGTTGATTTTTCTAATCAAGAAAATATTTAGTTGGAATATGAATTGCAACATTATGACTTTGATGTGCCTAAAGATGTTAATTTTTAGAATTTGTCTATAATTGGTGAATTATGTCAAAAATTAGTTGAGACTCGTGTGTCAGTAGGCGTTAGGATAAAATTTGTAAAATTATATAAGTTTAGGGACATAATATTCGTAAAATTTAAAAGTTAGGGCACAAAAGTGTAATCAATCTTTTTAATTTTATGGACCAATTTGACTAATCATTACGATATTTTATTAATTTTAGAGACTAATTTGACTATCCATTACAATTTTAAAAACTAAATTGATTGATAATCTATAATTTCAAATACTATTTTGTTGTTTTATTAACTTTAGAGACCAATTTGACCAACCATTACAATTTTCAGGGATAAATTGGTTATTCACTCGAAAAAAATATTACTATTGTAATAATATAATAATCTAAAATCTAAAATAGTAGAAAAATAATATTATAAAAAAAATAAACATAAAAAATCTGACATAATAATAAATTGTTATTATAATAATATAAATAATGTTATAAAAATGAATAGTTAAAAATATTACATAAATATATGGGGTTTTGTTAAATTAACGAGAAAAATATAAAAATAAATTATTTAAATCAAAGTACATCAAGTTTATTGTATAATGATCGAAAATTAAAATTTTAGAAATTAAGTTCAAATTCAAATTTATTAATATTAAAAGGTTAAATTAATTCGTAGGTCCTTGAACTATTTAGAAATTTTTAATTAGGTCTCCAAATTAAAAAAATTTGTAATTGGGTCCTTTATCTTATAAAATTTTTGTAATCGAATCCTAAGGTCTTTAAAACTGCCACAAATTGTCATTTTTTGGCAGTTTTAAGCCGTCATAAACTAACATTAAGGAACCAATTACAAATTTTTATAAGATCAAGGACCCAATTACAATTTTTTTTACTTTAGGAACTTAATTAAAAATTCTCAAATAGTTTAAGGACCTATAGATTAATTTAACCAAATAACTAATTAGTATTTTTTTTCTAATTGGTGATAGAACATAGTTTATTCATAATTAAATTTTTATAGATTTATTTAAATAAATATCTGTTTTTAACGAATTGAGAGATGATCTAAAAAAAACTGATTAAATCAATTAACTTTATATTAAAAAAAATGAAATTGTGGTTAAGAAATAATTTTAGAAATATTTACCCTTTTTAATCGTATTACTTAAAATAAAGTATAAGTACAATCTAATTATTAAGTATATGAGTAAGTAACAGGATTTTAGTAGAAATTAGAAGAAGAAATTAATTGCAGTAATAGAATTCAAATTATCTAACAACAAATAGTTATATAGAATAGAATTTAAACTGGCAGCAAATTTAGATATCAAAAAGCAAATTAAAATAAATAATATGGAGTCATTATAGGGTGATTCATAAAAGTTAAGATAAATTAATGATAGAAAATTACATGTAAAACAGAATAGTATACAGAAATACAAACGGTTAGCAAATAAAACAAATTAATCAAGATAGTTAGAATCAAGAATTAAAAAGGGTTAGTAATAATTAGAAGTAAGTAGAAGGTTAAAAATAATTAATTCTTGATTTAGAAATTAGAAAGCAAATCAATACTGTTTTTGACATTTTAATTGATAAAATGATAGTAATTAAGCAAAATTAATTAAGAACAAACAAGATGGGGCTAGGGACACCCTACCAAACACACCATGATTATACTCGTATTTTAAAAGTTGTGATAAATGCCTCCTCCCTTTACCTTTAAAAAAATAAAATAAATAATGCTTTGACGGAACGATGTTTGATTTCCTCAACTTGTGTAGAACTTTTGGTCCTTCCACATACCAACTAACTTAGAATAGATAAAATAAAAATTAGATTTGAAAGTAGAGAATAGAAGAAGTGGTGTGGGATTTTAAAGTTTTTAAGGTTTTATGTTGTAATTTCATTTTAGCTCAGGTGGCTGAAAACTAAAAGCCTAGGGTGATGACTATTGGTACCTATTTTCATGCAAAACGTAAAGTTGCCACTTGCATGGCTTATAGGTCTAGGGCAACCATTGTTTTTAGTTAGATTTCAAATTTGTTAAATTAGATTCTAACTTAGTTTGTGTAATTTGGTTGAATTTTAATTAGTTTTAGTTGTTTTGTTTAAAATCTGGTTGTTTCCTAATTATTTCCAATTGTTAAAGATAGGAATGAGTGCTTCTCGCATGCAAATGTCATCATTGTGTTTCCAAGTTGTTAAAGAAAAAATAATGCTGCACTTGTTTTCATTGAATTTCCGTCGTGCACTTATAGGTGTCTATAGTAATTAGTTTGTTGTTTATTGTATAAAATAAAAGAATATAGTAGTTAGTTGAATTCAACGTGTAGTTTTGGTGATTTTTATTAAGGAAATTTTAATTTTTGTTTGTAAATCTAATTTTTAATGATAATTTTGTTTGGGTCTTAATTTATTTTAATTAATCACTTGATTGGAACTTTAATAATCCTATTATCTTATGTTAATTAGGTGAATTTATTCTTAACTTTCCAACTAGCTAAATTTAACTAGTTTAGTTTAATCAAATTTTAAATGGAACAAGTTTAATTTAGTTTTAGATTTTTTGAAATTGATTTAGAGTGATTTATGTAGCACCCTTATTTTTTTGCCTATCAAATTATTTTTATAATTATCTTGTATTTATTTTTGAAGAACCAAATAGGAATCTCAAAAATTTGATCGCTATGGTTACGTTCGTATTAGTGAGTAGTACTTAGTTTAAATTTTTAATAATTTTGGAAAACGAAGTCCGGAAAAGGATAAAATGACTATTTTGCCTCTAGAAGGATTGGATAATTGAGAAAATAAATCAAAATAGTTAGAAGTGTCTAAATTTTATTTTTAAGTCATTTATGTACTTAGAATAATTAATAATAATTTTAACAAAAATTTGAGAATTTATTAAGGCAAGTTTTGTGAAATAACCAAAATATCCCTAGTTGACTACTGGAGCAGACCAAAGACTTTTTGACTTCAAATTTTTTTGAAAATTTTATATTAGGTTTATTTTAATTATAAAAATTTATTTTGAAAGAAAAATAGTGAAAATGTAACACTCTTATTTTAGTTTTTTAACTATTTTTCTAATATTTTACTATTTAATTTTGAAAAATCAGGAGGAAATTTCAAAATTCTAATCCCCACCATTATGCTCAAAATTTCAAAAGCTATCTAATCATGATTTTTAATAATTTTTTCGAGCTAGAGTCCGAAAAAATTAGAAAGTGACGATTTTGTCCTATTTCTCAACATTAAGGCTGACATGAGAAAAAGATTCAATTGACATTAAAATGTCAATTTAAGCTTGAAATTATGTCATATATATTAAAATATAATTTTGAGAATTTTTTGGAATTCTTATGTAAAATAACCAAAATGTCTCTAAGTGTCCGATAAGCCAACTAGTATTGGTTTGAATCCAAAAATAGTGAAAATGGTAATTTCAGTTTATTTATAGGTGAATTATTTAATTTTAGAATTTTCATAAAAATTTCAATATTTATTTAATTAAAATGGATTTATTATGAATTTTTTCAGCTTAAAAATACAAAATAAATAAATAAAATTTGAAATAAATTAAAAAAAATTAAAATTAATTATTAGAAACTTCTTTTTGATGGAAAATAATGTAATTATTTAGTTTCATATTAAATTGAATTATTTTGATATTAAAAGCTAATTTTTTCAAGTCTAGGCAGTTTTATCGATACTGGTGAATTCACTACAGATAAAATTTATACTGAAGAGCTTAAGGACAACTCATATAGCATGTCCCCAAGCCTAAGAGGTTTGATTCACCACCTAAATGGTGTATGTATCCCTAAATTGGATTAAAAAATAAATAAAAATTATATTTATGACAATAATGACATAATTGATGATGTAAATGGTGGGACACCTAAGCCTCCTCTTCCTTTATAAATACCTCCATTCCTGGACAAGATTTTCACCATTCTTCTCCTCCATAAGCTAGAGAGCTCTCTCTCTAAAATTTTTTCTTTCTCTCTTATTTTGCTTAAATTTTACTAGTTTTCATTAACTAGTAAAAATTCTCTTCCTTAGAGCTTTGTACCAACAACTCCATCGTCTTCATCAACCACCTTAGAGTTAATGGGGGGACTGGAGTTGATTCTAAATTATTGTCACTTTGCATGTTGGTAGGAAGGTTTTTCTCCCAAACCCGTTTAGGCTTAAGTTTTATTGTTATTATTGTTATTGTTATTGTTATTGTTATTGTTATTATTATTATTATTATTATTATATTGTTTGATGTTAAACTTTAATTTTTGCTAAGTTGTTACTCTGCTTAAATTTAGATTATTAAATTATAATTACTAGGTTGTTACTCTGCTCAAATTTAGATTATTAAATTATAATTGCTAAGCTATTACTTTGCTCAATTTTAGAAAATTAAAATATACTTGCTAAGCTGTTACTTTGTTCAATTTTAGAAAATAAAAATGCACTTGCTAAGCTATTACTCTGCTCAAATTTAGAAAATTAAAATATATTATTTAGTTGTTATTCTGCCATAATGTTAGTAATTAAATTATAATTATTATGTCGTTATTCTACTAAAATTTTATATGATTACTAAATTGTTATTCTGTTAAAATGTTGGTATTGTGCAATATTTGCAAAATAAGGAAGAAATGTTAATTGTACTGTGGTCAAATTAAATGAGACTAGGAAACATCTGTTTGAGAAGTGAGAAAGTGATAAATCAGTGAGTAATGTAAAGCAAATGACATGCAGTAGCATGGCACCCTACTAGGACTACAATTTGGCACACTGGGAGATCAAAGGCAGGGACCCATGGTTAGGTCTAAAGGGTATAGTATAGAGTGGTGAGCGTCCTAATGGCCAAGATAGGACTCTTGAGCCGAAACAATCACTTAACCAACTTGATAACCTTGACAACTGCTTAGCATCACCAAGATTGGTGAGAGTATTCCTCTATAAATAGATATCTTAAATTGTTATTTTGTTCCTCAGTGATGACAAGGACTATACCATGTGATGATGTTGAGAGAGGTATATGTACTCCCAATCACTTCCCAGGTTCTGTTAAGAACTATTACCCACTAATGAAAAGTATGGATCTATACTGAGTCAAGGATAGTATAACACAAAATAAACTTTAGGCTTCCCTTTTATTAATCAACTATGTTTTATCTGTATTTTATGGTAGAATTCCTACCATATATGTAGAAGTGATTTTAGAACAAATCACCTTACTCCATTACTTTTTCTTTTATGCATGATTGATCGCGGTTAATGAAGACCTGACTGTTGATGAGGATCTATAGGCCTAGTGTAACATCTTGTTTTTTTTATGCATGATTAAGTGATTTAATAACTAAAAAGTAAAAATTTGATATGTAATTTAGATGATTAAAAGAAATAAATGAATTGCTATTATATATCGTATGCGGTATATGGTAATAGTTGTGTATTGTATATTTGAATTCTGGTTTGAATTTAGGAAACTTGAGAATATGTACTTGAGCCAATGTAGGTGTGTTGTGAGTTTGATTTTGGGTTTTGAGAGAAAACAGTTGAACTAGACCAGTAATGGGATATGGGGAGTGGTTTGATAAGTTATGGGCCTTAGTCGGCCAAAAATCCGTGTGAGGGGCTCCAAGAGGCCAAGTATATAAGGGAAGGAGAGGGAGGATTTCCCTTATTTTCTCATTCTCTTTCTCTCTTATCTATTCATGTTCTCTCTATCTCTCTCTAGGATTTCTCGAGTTTGTGAGGTTGTAAAAGGAGTTGCAAGCTTAGTTCAGTGTTTGTGGTATGGATAGGAGCAATTCTAGATAGATTTAGCTCACTTATGTTATGATTTGGTTGGTTGAGTATTGTTAAGTGTGATTCTTGCATTAATTCATATTGAAAATTGTTTAGATTGGATTTATGTGGAATTATGTGTTTAAAATGGGTTTTGACTGAATTTGGATGATTTGCTAGTGTGTGTGGTTTTGTGTGAAAAACTTTGATGAATTTAATGATTCTAGATGTGAACCCGTTGAATTCTGTTTGAGCTAGATTAGAGTAAGAATGAGAGAAAAGATTGGGTTTTGGGGTTTTGCTCGAAGGGAGTCATTGAGTGACTCAGGGCTTTGTTGAGCGAGAGTGCCCTAAAGCTGGGATGTAATGTTAGGTTGAAGATCTGCTAAGCAACCACCATTGTTGCTAAGCGAGTGTTCTTGGGATAGGATGAATGACTATAGAAAAGAGGAGATTTGCTTAGCAAAAATCACTTTGCTAAGCGAGTGATCATAAGGATTCTAGAAACTTTCCAGAAACTAGTTCACTGAGCGAGTAAAATTCTTGCTGAGCGAGGGATGAGTGTATAGAGTGTTTGCTAAGTGAGACTTGTCTTTGCTAAGCGAATGGGAGCCCTGAAGGTTTATGGCTCTCTGTTATAAGTGTCTCACTGAGCAACATATATGTTCCCTGAGCGAGAATTTGGTCAGAGACTTAGCTGCTTTCTAGAGAGGCTATTTGCTGAGCGACACTCATTATCGCTAAGCGAGGGGTGAGGAGGAGAACTGAATTCACTGAGCAAGCGTATAGGTCACTGAGTGAGCATGTTTTACTGCTATATGGTATGAGAATTGGTAAGAAATTAGTGGTTGGATGGAAGGTTGCCTAAGAAGGAACCTCCATTAGTTGTAGTACGTTGTGATGGTGAGATATCTTACAGAGGGTGTTGGTTGCTTAGAAAGGACCTCACCTAAGACGTGTGAGATAGTTCATAAGGTATATGCTGCCTGGATGGAGCCTCACCTATTGATCATGCAAGAGGCTAGAATGGGCCTGCATAGGGTTGATGGTGACTGTTGAACCACAGGTGGTGCTGAGTAGGCCACGTGGTGTGATGATGTGATATATATATATATATATATATGAACATTGATCAATGTTTAAGGTTAAGTTGTTTTGGATCATGCATACATGCATATGTTGTTAGTTGAGGTTGTGTAGGCCTCAAGCCGTATACGGGTAGGCATGGAAGTTGGGGGTGAACGAAGCTACGACTTAGACGGGCCTCCAACCTAGTGCCTGGATAAGAAGTGGGGTTTAAAAGATGGGCCTATGGGATGAGTGGATGGGCAATCTCGCAGGAGGCCAAGGCGGTGCAGGCCTTGTGTTGTGGTATACCACCACCCATATTCGCTTATCGTGACATACCATAAAGCTTATCCGTAGATCAGAGTTTTGGCAATCCCTGAATGGTGCTTGGAAGGCCTATGGTAGAGGATAAGACCTGGCTGATCACCTAAAATGTAGAAAAATCTCTTAAGAGTCATGTCATTCATACATTGGCATGTACGGGTTAAAAGCATGGTGTGTAATGTATGTAAACTTATTTCTAGACGGAATTGATTTCTATATTGGTATGTTAATGGTTGGACTACTTTGGATTGCCTATTATATGTTGGTTTTATTTAGTAAGCTTACCCTTGCCTTGTTGTTCTGTTTTGTGTTTTCATGGTTGTTGTTGTTGCTGATGTGATTATGTGTGTTGTTGTGACTATGATGATCACATCATTTTGACGTGGGAGCAGAGGGAGAGGGTTCAGCAGATTCGGCTTCCCATAGTTGATGGTGGAAGATCCAGTTAGAGGTTGAAGGCCTCTTTTGAAGTGGATCTTTTAGAAAGATCTTTTGATGTTTTCTTTTGTATCTGTGGTATAGTTGACCAATTGTAGGGAGTTTTGTTTTTGGTCTCCTCTTGGGTTTTGTATATTCTGACTTATATATCTTATTAATTCATTTCTTTGTACATACTCCGTATTATGAAAGACTTTATACTCTGTTATTATTATATTTATTTAATGTGATGTTTGATGTATGGGGCTATATGGGGTGTTGTAGCGGTAGAGGGTCGTTATACCTAGTTTGATGGGTTGTTATTTTATGGGATAGGGTAGATAGACATTGCTCTGACTAGGATCTTTTTTTATCTATTGGGAATAAGCAGTAACTATTTTGATGTATATTTTGATCTCTTTGTATTTCAATTATTTTTTTTATTATAAAATCATGATGTACAGTTCTACAATAAATACATAAGTATATATATATATATATATATATTACTATCATTTTTAAATTCTATTAAATTTACAAATTTTCTATTATTAAAAGCAGAGAAAAATTTTACTTGCATTATTAAATAAGTAAATAAGTATGAGTTATGTTCAATGTGAATGGGTATCCCAATTTACTCAAACAAATCATACATATATATTTTAATTAAAGTTATGTGATTCATTCTTACTAATCTTATCTATTCTATTAACTAAAAATTAATTTTAACTAATATAACTTAATTAAAAAATCAAATAGAATAAATTTAATTAGGTGATTAAGATCTCCATTATTACTTATAATAATTTAATTTGTACTTAAAATTCTTAATTTTGTCTTAATTAGAGTTTTAAAATTGAAGCGCTTTCAAGATCCCTAAGTTGAGATACTTGCTTGAGGTGCTTCCTTATTTGAAAATTTTGGGAGTTTCTAGACTTAATTATTTTAGGTAAATTGTGTATTTGTAACATCTATTAGAAATTTAGTTTGTTTCTTTTGTAGAGTTATAATCTAAATTTTTATTTTGATTAGTGATTTTCTAGCAATTTTCTAATACTTAAGTTGTTCAAAGCGTAATTTTTTTTTTAACAAATTAAAGAATTAAACAAGGAAAAATTTACTGTTTTTATTTTAAAATAATATGTCTGAAATAAGATGTTACATAAACTATCCAAAAATGACAAACCTTGACAGAGTCCTCTTAAATTTTAACTCTACACTTGAATATGCATTTAAAACTTCTTTAGATGAAATTTGATAAAAAAAAAAAAAAACTATATTAGAACCACAAGTTCAAATTCAAGATTCAATGATATGCTAAACTTTGATGCTAACTCCTCAGTTTAGATCAGACACATCAATGATGGAAACTCTTCTCTAATTTTAATACTTATTGATCACCATATTGAGGTCATATTATACTAAGTTTTCTAACATAAATTTAACTAGGTGTGTCATATAGACCTTGGTTGTGATACCCAATCACATTGGCACTTATTCCCACAATTTATTAGATTTATTTTAATTAAATTGAGAGAGTTTTCTTTTTCAATTTTAATTATGAAAAAATATTTTTCGATATAATTTTGGAATTATAAAACAACATATCTTCAAGGTAGATGTAAACATCATACATTCCAATGATAAACATACATCACCGTTATCAATATGATTACTTTGAACCTCATTATAAAATACATGACCAGAGAAATAAATACCTACCCTTCAAAAAGGACCTAAGTCAGAGCAGTGACTATACACAATCCTACCCTTATCTTAGAACAAAACATAAAGTGTATACTATGGTTACGATAATTCTTCTATGGCATCACCTTCCTTTGAATTCTTCCCAGTCTCAGCACCCTTGACGTTAGCATCCTCTATCTTCATAATATGTCATGAACACATATACAAAGCAAAGAAACAGAAAGAAAGAAAGAAAGCAAAGGAGCGAGGATATATATAACCTCAAATCATTTTCACAAAAGATTTGTAGGACTAACCTACAACCTAAATAGCAAACAGATTATAGGAAAAAAAATGCAATGGAGGACTTAGAGTTTGACCTAAGTTATCATGAAACAACCTAGACTTTCATAACTTGTATGGATCCATACCCCCACTAATGATTATCATCAATTATCATCCATTCTGGGAAGTGACTGAGAGCTCATATCCCCCTCATCATGCTACCATCATCATCATCATTTTTCTCGAGAAATGAGCGCACAGCTCCTTAGGGGGTATGCACTACACTAATTCTAGTGGTGCTGAGCAGGTGTCAGGATTATCAAGTTAGTTACATGATTGTCCCGACATCCAGGGAGCTACCCTGACCATAGGACTTTCACAACTCGATACTAGTACCCTTTAGACCTTATTAGTGGTCCTTACCTTTATCCTACAGTGTACCAAACTGTAACTTCCCATTCCACAGGCACACATCCTTTCACAGCATGGTCCTCAATTGAACAAACTCAGTATAAGCATATATGCCATCACTGCATGGTCCTTATTTATTATTCAACTCATAACATTAATTCATGTTGGATACTAAGTTACAATACTATTCTCCAGATCATTTAGTAATAAACAAAGATAGTTAATCAATTCACAGAGATAACTATTAAATAATATTATTATATTCAAATTAAATTTTAATAATTATAATATTTTATAGAATAATCATTTAATATATATATATATATATATATATATATATATATATATCTTTATTTAAAAATTTTCAGTTTTATCAATATAATTATCTAAACTTTTAAATTTTTATACTTAATAACTAAATATTTAAATATACTATATTTTCTTCTTACTATAAAAAAATGATACACACACACATACAATTTTCACACTCAATTATTTTCTTTTTCCTTTATAAATCATTTACTTATTTATTTATTATTATTATTTTTTAAAACAGAATGATATTTATATATTATAAAACTGAATTATATATTTAAACATTTTGAAAACAGAATACATATACATGTTAGTTTTATTTTATTTTATTTTATTTGTAGAGTTGTAAATAAATGTATTATAAAATAGAATATTATGTATATGCTATATTTTCATCAAACAGAATTATAAACTTATATATTTAAAATAATAAAAATAATTTAATAAAGGAATATTAATATGACCGAAAGCCATTCTAACAAAAACATGTACATATACCTATTTTAGCGTCATACAACTATAACGAAAATCATATGTATAAAACATAATTTAAATATTATATTAATACAACTTAAATACATTTATTTCAGATAAATAAAAACATAATTTAATAAAATTATATTAATATGCCCGAGTACGATTATCATTCTCCTAATCATATTTTTTTCTTTATTCAAAATAATCTATATCTATCCTTTGTTAATAATAGCTTATTATTTTTACTTTTGTAACAAACAAATCACTTTTATTTACGTTAAAAACATTATGGATTTATTTATGGTTAATATAATTAGTATAAAAATAATTATGTATATCAGTTGTCACAAAGAAATTTTTTTATTACTAAAATAAATCTGAATACTGTAGTAGTAGTCTATATCTAAATTTAAATTTTTTTATATTTACTTTAATATTAATTTTAAAATCTGTTTGTAAAAAAAAATATCAACTTTCTTCCTGTTTGAATAAAACTGACCGTGAGATACTTCTTATCAAATAAAAATAATTATTATTATTATTTTTTTACTTTCATCAATATAGTCGAATAGCATAGATCAACTAATAGGCATGATTTTTGTTTTACTTTAACTATATCATCAACTCAATTAATTTCATGCATGGATAATTCATACAAACCACAAACAAACTATCAAATAACTAATAGAAATCATAGAGAGAATCATAAAGTAGAACAAGATAATAGTATATTACAACATAAACAAATATAATAGAAGCAAAAATTAAGAAAACATCTAAACTATAAGAGATTTGGGGGCCAAATCTCTCCCACAAATTTTTTATCAATGAAATAAAGAGCTTAATCCCCACTCCCCCTTACCTTAATAGAAGCTTTGATGGAAGTGAGGGAAAGTTGAAGAAGACAAGTCTTTGAGCCACAAACACCAACTAAACCTTCCTTTGATTTTGTATGGTCACTAAGTGAGTGTTTAGTGTGATTAAGTCGGAGAAATAAATTTGAAAATGAGAGAAGATAGAGATCAGATTCATGCAGTAAGAGAAAATGGAAAAGATGAGTAGTATTTGTGGTCAAAAGATAAGATAAAGCCTTTCTTTTTATCTTGTTTTAAAAATAATTTTAGGTAATTAAATTAATTTGAAAATGCTTTGATAAAATCCAAATGAAGGTTCTAGGCTGCCAAATCACTAAAACTACCGTGGATTTGCAACAAGATTTATCCTATAATTTTCTTATATATATATATGTTTGTATATTAGGTGTAAAATAGGAATTTAATTTGGACTTTGTAAAATTCGTTTTGGGCTGCCTCAAGGATTCCATGCCTAAGCCCAGTTCAAAAACAGATTTTTATAATAATTTTTTTACAAAATTTTTATTTATTATATAATTATTTTATGTAAAAATGCTAAATAATTACTTAATAAATTATTTTAATATCAAATAATTGCCATTTTCAAAAATTTTAAAACTTTTACCTTTAAATAAAAATTTTCTAATTATAATAGACACATTATAATTTTTTTCAAAATTTTTCTGAGTCAAATTTTTAATTGGCCTTTGTAGTTAACCAAGGGCATTTTTGTCATTTCATACAAACAAATTCAATTAATTCCCAGAAATTTTTTAAAATTATATTTTATTATTCTAAGCATTTTTATAAGTTAAAAATGAATTTTAAAATTTTCTATCTATTTTTATTAATTTTCTTCCTTGTTAGGTTTTTACTAATTTCTTAAGATAAAATAGACATCTTATCATTTCTCGAGCTTTGGTCTGAAAAAATTATTAAAAATCTACACTAAAGTACATTCATTATTTTGAACGCAATTGCATACTCAGGATTTCTGAATTCCTATCTAGATGCTTAAAACAAATATTGAATAAATAAATAAATTGGTAAGCAAAAATAAGGGTGTTACATTGGTCATATAGTAAGACTAAATTGCACAACAATTCAAATACCAAGCTGTGCTATTCACCAGTGTTAAAGTTTACTATATCTTATACTCACATTTATGAAATTTTTGTATATAAAACAATATAGTCTTTTCATCATCTAGTTTTAAGAACCTTAATAAGTTTGTTTGAGTTTTTGTCCTATATCTTCCATTATACAGAACAATGAGTTCAATTATGAATATTATTGTCACATGCACAGGAATAGCTCCTTAGCTTTCTAGCAACTAAACTCTGCCTAAGAAAATTATTTCATTATCTTTCTAGATTCCTTATACATATAATCATCTAGTTAATTATGGTAGAAGTGTCCATTGTGAAAGATTTAAATTATGTAGAAGGTTAAGCACCAATATCACTACAACAAAAATGACTTTAGGCAACAATAGAAAATTGTGGCCTAAAACAAAAAAACCGTGGCCTAAACTTTAGGCAACAGATTTTAAAACAATTAAACAATCAACAAGGTTTTTTTTAGTGACATTTTTAAATAAAATATGTAAAATTGCACTTGTAAATGATATATAAACTTCTAATATATAGTTGTATTCAATGTTTAACACATTAGAAAGTTAAAATAACTTTTTAAATTCAGTGTAATACTACAAACTCAACAAAACGTCCAAAAGTATTTCTTTATTACATTTCATTGTCATCATTCTTCTATAACTTAGAGATGATATTCTTGTCCAAACTGCAAATATGAGAAACGTAATGTAGTTATTTTACTCTCATCAAATTACACGGCACCTCATGCCTGCATGTATAATCTCAACATGAAAACTGATTGAGAAATTTGAAAAAGAAAAATATCTCTGCTTTAAAAGCTACTATGATAGCCATCCTTAAAGTGTTAGAATAATAATTAATCAATTACAAACTAAATATTTTCTATTTAAATATTTAAAATATTTAATAAAAAGTATAATATATCTTTTAACCATGCTCATTAATTAATAATACCATTTTAATGTTAATTTCTAAAATACCTAATAAGAAATTTTCATGTAAAACGTATTAGTACCACTGATACATTAGTAACCATATCCTAGTGTTTAGACTACTAACTTTTTGATAGGTGGGTTATACTTTCACATTAGTAGCACCTAACTTTTCTACTAACCAAGTTATACATGAAAGAAATTCACTTAATTAGCATGCTACAAATTATAAAGCATAGTATATTTAGTTGTCAACATAGTCCATGGAAAATGCAAGGGTCAAAATGAAGTGCCACACCACTATCATCATTTTCTAATTACTATGATTATTATATTCTAGAAGTAAAATATAAGTCGTACACATTTCACCGATATATATATATATATATATCGGTGAAATGTGTACGACTTATATTTTACTTCTTAAATATATGGGTTAGGATTCGTTGATACCAAGTGTCAATGTTAGTCAAATTACACCTTTAATAAATTTTTGTAGAGCAATAATTTAATGGATCAAACCATTGAATTTGATGTTCTTATTAATTAGATTAAGTATACAAAATTTCATACAATTCTAAAATTATTTAGTAGTTTATCACAACACTTTATTTTAACGTACAATATGATATTAGAATATATGTAAATACTCCATATTTGATAAGATATCTAGAAAAGTTCAAATTATGTGAAATTTGATATACATAATCATGAAGATAATATCACATTATTCAACGGTTGAATTGGTTAAATTTGTATTCTACAAAAAGTCATTAAAAGTGTAATTTGACTAATTTTAACACTTGGTGTCAATGTATCCTAACCCTATATATATATATATATATATATATATATATATATATATAAGTAGTACGCTTTTAAATAAGGCAAGCACTAATAATCAATTACTTGCCAAAAGTATAATAAACCACTCAAATGTAAGTATAATGAATAGTACATTATTGAATAGGGCAAGCACTCGAACAATAAGTGAATAACACTTATGCCTTACTCACCCTCTCTTACTCTCTCCTGTTCAAATTTCAAAATAGGAAATGTCCACCAAAGAGTAAGGCGAATGCAATCGAATAAATACAGAAAACAAGCAATATTGATTAAATAATAAACAAGAAATATTAACCATGAGAGACAATTGCCACTTTCAATGTGAAGCTACTAGAAAAGGTAGGCTTAAATTAAATCCAATAGTCATATGTTCATCGTGAATGTCTGTTATGTTCTTCTTTATGAAAGCATGCCTTAAAGTGTTTAAATTTTGTTTTGCGCATTCAAAATGTATATTGCAATTAGTTCTCCCTTTCATTCACCTTCCTTTTTTTTCTCCTACTAATTTCATTTACCTTGTGAAATTTAATGCTCAAGGGTTCATATGAAGCCTTTTTTCTGTTTGATTTTCTACTCTTAAATATCATCCAAAGATCCTTTTTTTTAAAGTAAATCATAACTATAGCTATTTGCACTTGTATAATTATTCTAGAGTAAAAGTTATAGCAATAACATCTGTGAACTTTGTATAAATAGCTCAAATAATCCTAAATGCCAAGTTGTTAGTCTTGTAACAAATAGTACAGATATAATAAAAGGACCCAAGATAAAATCAAGTTAAGGAATCTAGTTCCTGAATCATACAATTCAGTGCTATAGTGAGCACTAACAACCACAATACAAAAATCCAGATAATTCATTATTGACTAATCCTATACACAAATACACATATTTAGAAGGTTTTAGTGGCTAGTAGACACATGATTGTTTACATGACATCACAAAGACTAAAATTCAATCTTTTCCCACAACCTTTATGCCAAGGACGACATCGTCCTCTGGTACCACTAACTCCACTACGATCAAGTCATTCTTCTAACCAAAAAGTACATTACTTTGATAGGTTACTAAGTTATCAATGATTTAATATTTCTCCCAAGATAGTTTTCTTTTCAATTCTTTTTAACCTTTATCTTGTTTAAAGAGGAGGGAAATCTATCAGCCCTTCCTTTCTTCATAAAGCACACAACATGTCAATTTGAAGTTAGTAGCTACAGGCAACAGCAGCTCACGTATGACATTTGGGGGGGGGGGGGTTGTATGGTTGAATAATCAGGTCATGTGCATGTTATTTCAAATGCATGTTATAATTAGCAAAAGATATGTGTCAGACCCATAGTGGATGTTTCTCTTCTATCTAAAATGTGTCATTTTGGTCTCAACACCTTTAAGCCACGTATCCCCATAATGGAGGCAACTTTTATTTTGTTCCAGCTAAGTTATTGGTTTTAATCTTGTCAAATCTATAAACTTTAGTGAAATCCATTCTCACCTCCTTACTAATGAAGTCACTTGAATGGGTAAGGAAAACAATAGAGCTAGGGGATACAATGATAGGTTTTCACATATTGCTTTGTTATTAGGTAAATTATTAATAGTTCACAAAACTCTTAATTTCTGTATCATAATTTATACAGAATGATATATCCTATTGTTAAACCAATGTTGTATCCGACACCCATTCTGTTAGAGTTCTAGAGCTTAGAGAATCCTTATAGGTAGTAGGGTGCAATGAGAATAAAATGAAAAACTAAGGAAAAAAAATTTATCTATTATTAAAGGACAAATAAATCAAGATTAAGACTATTTCATGGTTTTCCACTTCTCAATTGAGTACCCAGACTCAATTCTACTAACAATCTTATTTTCCAATTCCTTTTCGTACAACTTAGCCCTATTTAACCACCCACCCAACTACATAATAGAATTGTCATTTACACTAACAATCATGTTTAACTGTTTTAACCTATAACTATTTTTTTATTTTCGTAAACGTACACTTTCCAAATCCTATCTTTATCTATCTAAGGCCTAACTCCATATCTGTGTAACATAGCAACAAATTTTGAGAACATCCTATTTTTCTACCAATCTAATCACTGCTATGTGAGCAAATAAATTGTAGATTAAAAATGAATAAGGGAATAATCTGTACAAGAGTGGAGTAAAGAAGTTCTTGCTAAAAATTATAGAATGCATCCTGTATGGGCCATCCCCCACGTTACATAGATATATCCTTTATGACTATATACCTTCTGGCAGCAACCAGGACTTCATCAAAAATAGTTTAATGTTTTTAGCCTAAGAAGAAAACTTTCTAGCAAATAAAGGATGAATTTGCAAGAGGTAAACAGCTTTATAACAACATATGCCGATACATACACACATATGAAAGAGAGACAAAAAAAAAAGAGTGACATGCCAAACCTATCACCTACAAACCAGAACCAAAATAGAGTGAATAAAAGAACCTACAAAAAAAAAAAAAGGAAAACTGATATGCAAAGAAAAAATAGGAAAAATAGAAAGCAAGCCAAAAGAAGAGGATAAAATAGAGATTAGAAGGAAAAAAGGTAAAAAAATGGTGCCACCACAACAACAGTGAGGCCGTGCTTCGACAGCATACCACCGCCACTGACAAAAAATTGATATTACTTTCCTTTGCCACATCTCCTCACACTCTTCTCTCTTGTCAATGACTCAACCCCTCCTCTGCATTATTTCTCTATCTCTCTCTCCCTTTCTATCTCAACGATACACAATGAAAATCTCCCTAAGTGAAAATGTGCAAATCAAAAAATCAACAGAGGAACATTTGAACGAGGCACTGGTACTAGAGAATATTGCAATTGGATGAAGAAAACATGACAAAAAAATTAACAACAACATTAGTTGGGTACCTGAAACAAGCACGAGCATGAGCTTGGGTGACAATGGTGAGCACAAGATTGCTCTTTTAGACTTTTGTGGCTCAGAGGTGGGAGAGAAAAATATAGTTGCTTGGGAAGGGAAGTGTAGCAGTGAGGTAATGTGAGATGAATAGAATCTACTTAGGAAAGGAAAAGACTAAACCCTAACCCTAATCGTTTGATAGATAATAGAATCAACTGTCACTGTCTTTTCTTTGAGGCAATGAGGTGTTTTATGGGTTTAGTTCATTTTTTCTGTCTCCTTTACGTATTTGCAGTGACGCAATGGGGTGTTTAGCAGGTTTAATTCAATTTTTGTATCCCTATATTTTTTTTTGGTTTTCACGGGTTTAATTTGATTTCATTACTTTAGCCCATAGTTTTTTAAATGTTGTCTATTGGACTTTTAAAGACAACATTCGGACAAATGTGGTTTATAGCATCAACGATTTATAAACCATGGTCTATTCATGTCAACATTTCACTTCCCGTTGCCTCATGTAAATAGGCTAGAGCTGTGCAAAAAAAATCAAAAAGAAGGCCAAAAAACACATATATTATTGAAACATCTTCAAAATTGTTGCCTACTCTAAGTTTAGGCAACAGTTTTATAACTGTTGACATGTTCAGCATGGCCTGAAGTCAAAAATGTTGTAGTGTATCTTAAATTTAAGTCTAAGTGTTGTAACTCAAGACTAGGCTGTAGTGGTCGCTTATCATATCAAGGTGCGCTAATACATTCCGTGGACTATTTACCACTATGTATATTGTAGGGTCCTAATTCAAAATTAAACCCATCATGGTGTAGAAAATAGTTTGCATGGTAATTATATACTAGTCAATCGTACATTTATAGATATTCATTATTGGATCTACAATTCTTCAATATATATTAAACCAAAATTAATTTATCAATTATTTTAAGTCATATTAGATACCCTCCCCTCCTTTTATACTACATTATTTAATAAAGAATAGACTATTTTGTCTCAATTTATCAGTATACTTAGTAACTAAGTCCTAAACTTGCCCTTCCTCTTCTCTCTTCTCTCTCTCTCTTTTAACCTAAACACAAGTATATTATTTTGTAACTAGAAAAAATATACTAGTCTACATTAGAAACACTATTTATATTTTCCTCTTAAATCCTCTCAACTTAAATTTCAAGCACAATTGAATACATAGAAGGTGTGACCAAGAACAAAACATATATACCAATTGAACAATACCATTAGTCTTTCTTCCTTCAGATTTAGTCTTGTTCATATGGCTTGACTATTGAATTTTAAGTATCCAAAATTTCTAAATCATTAAGTTTTTAAGTACATATACGAGGTCCACAAAAATGATCTAAAGCATGCAGAACCTATAAGTTTGATTGCCCATTAAGATTCAAGAGGTTTAGATGTGTCAATCCTGGTTCCTATAAAACTAGCCATATATAAATCCAAAGAACTAGGTAAATTTTTATTTCAGCTAAATTTATTAAAGGAATTAAGAACAATTTAAAGAAAGAATATATATATATATATATATATATATATATATATATATATATATATATATCACAAATAATATAGATTTCATGAAAAAATTCTACTTACAACAAATCTTTACAATATGAAAATTGGTAGTTCTTCCCCTTCAAATTGTTATTCTCATGTTTCATGAGCAAACCATTGAGGTGGCCAGTCCCAATAACTTGTAACCATGGAATTGAGAATAACACACTAGTGCAAAGAACACTTTTTAAATCAATTAAAAACAACTTTTTAAATCGGTTGATGAACTGATTTAGATACAACCGATATAAAAAATGGGAACTTTTTAAATCGAATGTTGAACCGATTTAGAAAAGTATTTTTAACTCGGTTATTCCATAACTGAGTTAAAAAATGGCTACCACAATCTACAATCAAACATCACAACACCATAGCTCAACTAGCTTTTCCACTTCCGACTCATCAATTCATTTTCTACAAATAAAATTAAGCTTTCTTGCTCTCAATTCATAATCCTAACTGCTAAACTTTGTGAGCAAACTTCTGAAGTAAAAGCAAATCATCACAAATCTAACCAGATCCAAACGAGATCCAACAAATTCACAAAACATAAGAGAAATCGCAACAACCACTCACTAGCACCTTTTCCGTTTTCATTTTTGTTTTCTAGTGTTTTGAAGGGAGACTAAGACTAAGTGAGATTCGAATAGGTGAAGCTGTAGATCTCCGTTGGCAATGGTGGGGTGATCGATGGTGACATTGCCATTGGAGGAGAAGGCTTTAGTTTGCTTTGACAAAGGTTGAGCAGTGAATTTAAACTTTGTGTGATTTGAGACTTTAAAGAAGAGGGATTTGAAATTTTAAAAGACCTTTAAAATCGGTTGCAAGAGAACTGATTTAAAAAGATATTTTTAAATTAGTTCTCATGCAACTGATTTAAAACATTTTCACTTGTTTACAAACATGCCATCGTATTTTTTTTAAATCGAACTCGAAAAAACCAATTTAAATTCCTATGTTAAAAACTATTTTTTGCAGTAGTGACAATTTTAGAACAAGACTCTAAACAACTAAACAACCTAAGCTAGATTATATTGGACACACTTTCATCCTATCATGAACTCACAGTCCAGTTGGACTGAACTGCTCTGATACCAAAATGTAACATCCTCAAAAAATAAAGGATATTACTCACCTTTATTCAAAATTATCATCATCAATTAAAATAGATAGTGAGAAACTCATTTCAAAACTACAACATAAAAATTTCTTTGAAAGGATATCACATCAAAACTTATATTGCTATATCATAAATGATGAATTATCCAAAATAAAGTATAGATGACTAATTATATTGTAATAAAAAAAGTAAGAATATAATTATTTACTAGTTGAAGTACACTTTAAAATACAAGATTCTTATATATACACAACTTAGATAATTAGGATGACCCACTATGAGACCATGATCTGGCTTGACCTGACTAAAAGAGCTTCCATATTGGAAAAGCTATCAAGCATCCAATGCTAACATGGAATTGTCAGAAAACCCCAAAAATGAGTAAAACCTAGTGACCATAGAAAATTGAATTAAAATACTTTAAACTGTGACAATTTAAGCCATACCCAGTGTGGTAAATATAGAAAACCATCTTTTTTGTAATTATTATATACAAAATAGAATGCATATAATAAGATATCAAATTGATTTAACAAGCAACATAATATTAACAATAGTCGTAGCCAAACAATCAACTAATAACTTTCATGCAGTGGTTGCTAGACTCTCTCAATTATTATGTAACATTCTAGAGTTATATGGATCCATATCTCAACTGATGATCATCATCAACCATCACTAGTCCTCATAAATGATTGGGAGTACATATCCCATGCCTCGTATGATCATCATCATGATCATCATATTCTCAATAAATCGATCCATTGGCCTAAATCTTGAGTGTATACTCTCAATAATTCTTGGTGATGCTGAGCAAGTGTCAGGTTATCAAGTAGGTTATATGATTATCCTAGTCTCAAAAGCACTACCCTAGCCATTGAGATATTCATAACTCGATACCTTACCCTCTAGACCTTAACAATGGTCCCTGACTTCATTCCGTAATGTACCAAACTGTCATTCCTATCTCATCTGAACATATACCCTCAATGCATGGTTCACAAAACCATGATCACATTCTCAAACTCAAGGTTTTTTGTATGATTCTCAACAAAACACATATCATCACTGTATGGTTCCCATCAATAAATATTATGGTTAACAAACAGTATTTTTTACTACTCATACATTTTGTTTCAACAATTTCACAAAATTCTATTATTAATACCTATTCAGAAGTATTGTATCAAACTCACATAGATACTAAAATACCATTTATTTATTATAAATTTTAAAACAGATATACATATTACTAAATTTTAAATTATTTAGTTTTAATTTTTTTAAAAATATTCTCTACTTGATATCAATATGACTGAATACTTGTACATGATTTTTCAAACCAAAATTTTCAATTCTAAAAATTATTTCATTATTAGTTTCATAAAAATAAGAATTATTTTAACAGAATATCCTATTTATATTTTATATGACTAAAAAACCATAATTAATAACTTAGATAAAAAAATTAATTTTTTAACATCTATATCCATAATAAATTATTTCAAATGATAATTTATATTCATTATTATTAATAACAAAAATTTTCTTCTATTTCTTAAAAATGCCTAGAAACATAAACAAATAAAATAACTGGTTTTTATGTTTATTTAACATGCACATCAATCATAAATAATTTTATTCAATCATAATCATCCTTGATATCATATAAATCAACCATAACACATTCAATATCATCATGAAATTCATATACATAGAGAAATGAATTAATACATAAACTAAAGAGATTTATCAAATTATTTAAATATTATTAAAGAAAATTATTTATAAATTCTAAGCTAATTCATTATAATATTCACACCAATAAGAAAATTTTCAAGTTTTAGGGACATCTATTGCCACTTGGTGGTCTCTTGAGAAAGAGAAAACTCAAACTCCAAACTCCTTGTTTTCAATTGTTTTCATTAAAAGTGCTTGACCTTAATTGTTGTCATGATCGATCATCTTCTTCTACGCTCCTTTTCCCTTTCCTTCCTCACTTGATTTTGATTTCTCTTCCTCTCCTATTGTTTTGTCTAATCTTTTTATTAAGCACTTATACTATGATATTGATTGCTGATACTCGAGAGTGAAAATTTTGTAATTTGCTATAGAATGTATTGAAACATGGGGTGTATATTTATAGGACTGTAAAGATGAGGTTAGAGATAAGTATGAACGTGGCTTTCGCTGTAAGCTTTATCCAAAATAATTTTTTTAATTTTAATCGGTGGCTTCTAACTACTTACACTCTCTTTATATCTTTAGTTTTTTATACATATGGATATAATTATGTGCATTAGATGCTTACATTGATATTATTAATATCATCATTTTCTAGTTTTCTATATGATTAATATAATTTTAATGTTTATTCTATCTATTTGTGAAAACTAATTTTAACTCTAATAATTATTTTTATTAATTAAATTTTAAATAAAATTAATTAAAAATACCATTCCATGAAAAAGTATTTTTAATTAACAATTAAGTTAAACTTAATTTTTTTTTATATCTTACATTTAAATTCTTTTTTTTAAGCTAGTTAGTGTCTTATGATAAATAATAAATTAGTAAACTAATTTACTTAAAAAATTATATTTTCAACTTAAAAAGTCTTACAAAAGTAATAAATTAATTTACTTAAATGTTAATAAAAATTAAAGATATTACATAGCTGGTGGCTATGACATCCTATGTCATGGACGCCAATTTAAAAGGCTTATTAAGAAAGCATAATACGTTTCCAGAAGCTTTTATTTATAAGTTTATACACGTAAAATTATATATATATATATATATATATATATATATATATATATATTTAACATATAACACTTTACTTATTATACATTTATATCATTATATATTATGATATCTTTTAAATATAAAATATATATTATGAAATAAGTTTTTCTCACAATAATAATAAAAAAAAACTATTTCTATTCTAGATAATTTAATAATTTTTATTACTGTTAATAAATAAGAATAGCTATAGTAAATATAATTAAAATTAAATATTTAAAACGCATATCTCATCTTCTAAATTCTAGGGATTAAGGGCCCATTTGTTGGCTAGGATATGATAGGATAACTATCCTATCTTGTTATAATTTGTTGTTTGTTGCGCCAACAGGATATCATAACACTATCCTATCTCTTATCCTATTTTGTTGCTCAAGTGTATTTTTATTCTAAGGGAGGAGCTGGGTTAGAAAGCAATAGGATAGGATAAGCTTTTTTTTTTTTTTTCTCTCTCTTTATATATATTATGTAATATGTTGAATATTATAAAAATATTATATATACAAATATATTATTATATATATAATTATATACAATATTTGTTATAATATTTAACATATTGAAAATAATTATATATATACACACACACACACACACACACACAGATAGTTATATTATAATAAATATTATATATAATTATATATAAATAGATATAATATTATTATGAAAAATATATATAAGATTTATATATAATATCAAAATATATCTATATAATATATAGTAATATTATATAAATTAATATATGTTACTATATATTATATTTATTATATATTTTTTATTATATATATATATATATTTATAACAATTTTGACAAATAAATTTAAAGTATATTATTAATTAAAATATTAAAAATTAAATAATTAATATTTAAATATTTTAAAGAAAAATATTTGAATAATAATTATAATTTTAAAAATTTTATATATCTTTTTATAATTTTAAGAAAAGTAACTACATAAATAAAAAATAATATTGTATACTTTAGTTAAAATTATATTTTTATAAAAATTAAAAATTAAATTAAACGTTACTTTCTAGAAAATTATATGTAATTTTAAGATAGTAATTTTGTCATTTGAACATGTTTTATATTTTATCTTATTATTATCTAGTTTGTTATCCTGCTCTTATAACTTATTCTGCTTTTATCCTATCATGTTCTTATCATGCTGTCATATTCTATCCTAATCTATTCTATCCTGGTCACCAAATGGGCCCTAAAATTATATTTATTGTAAATAAGATTAAATTTCATTTTATATTTGCTTCTTGCTAGCTTCTAGTTTTTTTTTTAATTTACAAGAATTTGATATCTTTATCAAAAATTCAACGTAAGGAAGTTTTTTTTTTAATTGAATTTGAATATTTTATATTATTTCCATAAATTAGAATATGTATTAAGGATTTAATAATAAATAAAATATTTATTTCATCTTCTTAATATTAAGGAGAAAACTATATTCATTAATATAAAGTTATATTTTAACTTCAAATTTGAAGTTTGTGTGCTCTTTTAAATATTATGATATTGATAATTCACAGTAAATAATAGTTTAATAGGCTATTTACTTATATAATTTTTTTTAAAATTTGAGGGTATTATATTGACTCTAGTAGGTTAGTATAATTAATAATATAACATAATGTAATATAATAATTTATATAAAATATAATTAAATAAAAATAATGAAATATATTTTGATTATTTATAGAATATAATGAAATAATAAAATATAATTAAATAAATATAAATATTTTAATCATTAATATTAATATTAATATTAATAATAAAATAAATATTTCATTATATTATTTTTAATATAATTATATTTTATTTTAATTATATTATTATATTCTATTGTATAATATTATTAGAGTTTAATGGTTACGCACTGACAGTATAAAGTAGTTTTACACTATCATTCAATCACAAATCCACCATTTATTGTAAGTTTGTTGACTTTTAAGATAAATACTTTAAAAGTCATATTAATGGTGATTTTTAATTGAATTACAATGTAAAACTTTTTATACTGATAGTGTATGACCATTAAACTCATATTATTAATTGTACTAAAAATATAAAAAAATAAAACACAAATGACGCCTAACAAGTTGGTGTCATCTTATTCTCTTTGAAAAAGAAGGTTAAAATATTCTTTTGGTTCCTTGTCTTTTTAGTAAAATTTGTTTCAATTCTTTATCTTTTAAAAGATTCATTTTGGTCTTTTAACTTTCAAAATTTGAATCAATATTGTCCTTCTTTTAAAGTGATGCCACTAATGTTAAAAATAAGATAATATTGGTTTTTAACATAGTGACGGTTGTCACTATAATAATTTTTTTTTATTAAATTTAAAAAATAAGACCATCTCCCTCACCCTTCTCTCTTTCTAGTCCATAAAAGTAGTATAAAATTCACTTTGGATCCCCAAAAGATAAATCGTCTTTTCTTAGTCTCTTATTTATGAAAATAAGATAATAAATAGAATAAAGTTGTAACATTTTAAATAGGACTTCGTGCAATGTACAAAAAAATAAATAATAAATGACTATAAATAGTACAATATTGGCTTTTACTCCTTTTGTCCACCAAAAAAGAAATAAAGGCATAAAAATAAAAAAATAGGTATAAATAGACATGTGTTTAGAAATTTTATTTTATTAAACCAAAAATAACACAAAACAAAAAAAGTACATGTAAGCATATATTTAATAAACCCATTAGGGTCGACCTAGTGGTGTGGGGTTGGGGTAGCTTGACAAGGTCCTAGGTTCAATCTTTGTTGTTGCCATTGTACCCAAAAAAGTATATATTTACCAAGAAAAATTAATAGATTAAAGCTAATATACACGTCAATGTACAGTAACGAGAAACTATTACAATATATCAAATTTAGCACAATAAAAATATGAACACACATATGCTAGTATATGATAATGATGTCTTTTCATTATGCATTTTCAAATTACATGTATAGAATTTTTTCTAAGTTAAATTTTAAGTGGTTAATATCACCCTAAAATGGTAAATTATTTTATATTATTTTGATAAGTATTTATTCTTTAATATTATTTTTTTAGAAAAAAATCCAATTTATATACCTATCATTATTTTTACATTTATTTTTCTAGATATTTGATTTAAATTATTTAAGAAAACAAATTATTTTTAATATTACGTCCAACCAAACATTGCAACAATAACAACAGTGAAAAAAATTCACAACCTTTATTTTTATATATTTTTAGTTTTATGCCTTAGCACTCCCATTCTTTTCCAATTCTCCCTTCCCTTCTTTCTCCCAAATTCACAACCAAATTATTTTTGCGCCTTGGCACTCCACTCCCATTCCGGTAGTTTAAAAAAGCAATAAAAACTTGATGGGACAAGACATGTTCGCGGGAAGAGTTTCTCTTCTTCTAATTTTAAATTGAACTAATAATATCTCTTGATCTTCTCAGTGCTGTGACCCGAAACCCAATTCCCAAACCAAATGAGGAAAACCCCGCACCTACCCCTCTCACTCTTTTATTTTGTTTTTGTGTCAGTTTCTGTTTTATTTTCTCAAACCCATTCCACGGGACTCGACGCGGCACAGTGACTCTCTTTCTCTTTGTGTCTCTTCTGTGCTGCATGCAGAGGCACATAATGGCGGCGAGCATAGGTTCGGACAAGAGCCCATCACCGAATGCAAGCCCACCATCATTCTTGTCCCTAATCACCTTCGCGAATCTCTCTCCTCCGCCCTCGCCTCGCCCAAGAACTACAACAACACTCCCCTAATCAAGTTCTTTTCAGGAATTATATACGCTTCTCATTGTTTCTTTCTTTCTTTCGGATTGTATTTCGTGGGGGTGTTAATAAATAATATTGTTCTGAGGATATTGGACAAAGTTTCTTGATCAAGAATTCAACGTGCAAAATGTTTTCATTTAATCTTTCGGTGCTTAGCTTCTTAACTTTGAATTGATGGTTGGTGGATGCTCTGGTCTCATTGGATGGTATGGGTCTCGCTGGGTTCTTCTTCTTCTATTTCACCATGGAGAGGTAATCAATATTCTTGCTTCTTCCCTTCCTCTCTCTCAAAGGTGTCTCGTCTCTACCTATGTGAGGATGTTCTCGTTCTGAATAATCAAGGCTCACTTTCTGGGTTTCTTGTAGCTACCTAACTCTAGTTTCAATTTGATTTCTGTGTGCAGTGTTGCCGGGTCCGTTCTTCTTTGAGTTTGTATAATTTGAATTACTTGTCTAAGATCTTCTACTATTAATTACTTGTCTGACAAATAAACTCTGGCCTATGAATGTCGAGCTACTTTTTTAGTTCAATTTTTATTTGAGTAGAATATTTACATTTTGGGTTATTGTAATCTTTTACTTCATCCTTTTTAATTTTTTTAACCAAAATCTTGTTTAATTGCTAGCTTTTTTCGTGCTATGTTTCTCAAAACTTATAATTATTGTTTAAATATAATATAAGTTTATCTTGGTAGGCATGATATGTTTAAATGCTAAGCATGATAGACATGACATAGACATACTTTAAATAAATATTAATTCATTGGATGAAAATTCTTTATGAGGTCGAGGCCTTGGAACGGACCCTCAGGGGAGGGAAGGGTGTTCTGAGTTATACTAATTGTGATAGTATAGAAACCAACAAAAAGTGTTAGAAATTAAAAAGAAAGGAGAAAGAAGAGACGGACAAAGTTGGACACACATGCTGTATGGAAACAAAGATAGAGACTAGGGACAGATTGATGAGGGGTTAATTGCGTTGTAAACTTGTAATCAGTGCTGGTAAGTTCTCAATAGCTACCTAACTCTAGGTTCAATCTGATTTCTTAATTTACCTTAAAGAATAACAAAATCTTTTGCTTTGTTTTGTTTATGCTCTGTGTCTTTCTTTGTTGATGTGGGTTCTGTTTCTTATTATTGGTGTTATTTGGTTGTGGTGGCAGTCTATTGTCACCAATTCTGTTCTGATGTGAATCTGGTCATTAAACCTGCAACTCCCAAAAACTTTATTCATGTCCCATGTTTGCTCCCTATGTTGCGTCTAAATGTGTAGTATGGATATGGATATTATTATTTGGGATATACAAACTGGTATGTGAGTTTGATGCCTTAATTCTCAGAAACGCCTTGCTTATGTTTTAATCCTTTGGAAATTAATTTAATGTGTGTTATTATTTTTCCTAATGAATAGATTTTGGAATTTGTCCACAATGGTGAAAAGACTGTTGCAGAGCTAATGCCCATTGGGAAACAACTCCTGAGAAGGTATTATGTTAATTTTCATGATCTGATTCTGTTTTCATTATATCATGGTGAAAAGACTGTTTTCATTATATCATGTTTTGAGAACTTAAATATATACTTGATGTGATGAAGCTGATTATAGGTCTTGCATTGTGTGCTAAATATTTTCATTTAATGGGACAAGCATTGTTTATGTAATCTTTCAATGCTCAGTTTCTTTGAATTTATGGTGGGTACTCTGGTCTCAATGGATGGTTCAGTCAGATGGTGTGGGTGATGCATGTTTTGTGGGTCTCGCTGGGTTCTTCTTCTTCCATGGAAATGGGGTAATGGCTTTGGTTCTGTTTTAGCACTCGTTAAAAGAGAGTGAGGGTGATTATAATGAGAATGGGGTAGGAGGTTTGAGTCGTATATTTGGAGTGGAACCCTCTAGATGAATGCACATTGCTCATGTTAACTCTTCCTTTTTTCCCAAAATAAATCTCAATATTGAAAAATTGTTGAATAATATTATTTACTTATAGAAAATGGAAAAAGCAAGTGCAATTGATAGTGAGTAGTCATTACTTGAGTTCTATGGTGAATGGAATCTGTTAAAGGTGTGGTGTGGCTTATATAGTTACTTTCTTTACTTATATGTTATTATAGGGTGTTGTGAAGACAATCAATGTAAACAAGTTAACATCTGTTGGTTGTAATGTCAAAATATGGATTGTTGTTACTTGTCCTATTAGTTTCTTTATTTGTATAGTTAACTTCAGATGCTTAAGCACACCACCATCTCCCAATTCCTGAACTATGTCATAGACTTAAATTTTTAATATGATCAGCTGTACCCTGTGAGAGCTTTTGTACAGATTGAGTTCTATAGAGCCTTTTGGCACAACTGTGCAATTTACTGCAGAGGTATAAACTCTTTTTTTCATTGTTGTCTACTTTATTTCAAAATTAAATGTATGCAAAATTTGTTTTGAATTTTTTGCTAATGTATCTAATGATTGGTGATTTGATTCAGTAACTTTATAATTTTATTTCTGTAGGACCTAGATAACATGTTAAATATTAGTTTGAGAGTTTTATTTTGGTAGTTGTTAATATAGAATTGGGTCAATCAATGGCTATTCTTTCAATACTCTCTCTCTTAAATTATAATTAGATAGGAGAAATCCTAGTATAGAATAGTAATCCCATAAGCATGTCTAGACTGTAGTTGAGAAAATAGTGAAGGGTAGTTTCCTTGGTATCAATATCAATTACATCACCTGTCAATTAACTTGATTAAATGATAAATTTTATATTATGAATTTGTCTTTAGTATATATATATATATAGAATTATGGCATTCATAAGGTTTGACTTCTGTTTACTATTTATGTGTTAAATTTGTTCTAGAAGGATAACTTCCCAAGTTTTATCCATTCCAATCTGATTACCTTACGATTACTTTATCCTCTTCTACCAATTTATCCATGTTATTGATTATTGAATCCTTTTTCATTTTGATTCTTTGATTTGCTTTGAATCAATTTAATTGTTAACTCCCATTTTTTCTCTATTATTGTTTTTTATCACACATAGGTGTTAAAAACTCCAGTGTCACTGTACATGGCCATATATTCAATGGTTCTGGAAAACCAATTGATAATGGTCCATCCATATTGCCCTAGGCTTACTTGGACATATCAGGTATATAATTTCTTTTGGGGAGGTCTGAATATGTATCTTTATCTTTGCCAGTTTGTCTTTTTTAAATGCTCCTGAATTATGAGTTTAGGATCTCATTTTTTGTATTAATACATTTTTAGCATTGGCAATTTGAGAGTTTGCATCATTCAACTGCACGTTTGAGGACTTGAATAGCAAGTTGGCTTATTGGGTTGACCTCTTGTCCTTGGCTATTTTTTTACCTCGCACCTCTTGCTAATGCTCATTGCACACGCATGACTTTAGCAGATTTTAATGCAGTGAAAGGGTGTGCCTTTTTTTTTTGTTAGGATAATAGGTCCTTGTGGTACAAGAGCCTTTTATGATTGATAGGTGGCCAGTAGAATTTTGATCCTCCTGTCCCAATTCTTAATTAAAAGTTGAATTTGAACACACCAAGGAGTGTCACGTGCATCGTTCTACATCAAGCCTAAAGGGCTCTTTCTTTAAAGGGTTTGGTTAGAGTCTTGAAGAGTTTAAGCTGTCTGGATAGTTGGTCCTTAACAGCCTTGATAAATTCAAAATTTTCAGTTGTGTTGCCTGATTTATTTCCTCAAGCTTTTGTGTGTATATCATTCTCTAAATTGGACTAGTAGAATATTTGCGTAATTTCAAAAGTGTGACTATGCGTATTGTCTTTATTCAGAATGCTTTTGTCTCTTTAGGTGCATATGCATGTCATACTTGTTATTAGAATTGTGACCAAAGTTTTGTGGTACAAATTTATTTGCATGTCTTAAACTGGAAATGGATATACATACTGTCATCTATATAATGCTTATTATTCAATGAAATCTACAATTGAATAAGACAACCATCAATGAGTCAAACTTACTGATGTTGTGCTAATGACCGTAAATGAGAATAAGTAAGAGCTTATTGAATGTTTCTCTAGATATAATCATGATCAAATTTTAGTGAATCATGTTTTCTAGCTTCTTGATAATTAATGACTTTCCTTCCACTTATTGATGTAAAGTTTACAAGATTCTATTCAAGTAGAGAAACCAATTTATTGGTGCTGAGATCTTAATGTTCTTGTTCCCCTTACTATTTCCGTAGTTCATCATATGTTGGTTTTTCAAAGTTTCCTTGCAATTTATTGTGTAATGTGCTGTTTTGCCCAAAATGATTGTTTAGGATGAAGGATATCTCCCTTACTGTTTCCCTTTGTGTACATATTTATCTACTCTACATATGTATTTAATGGAAATTAATCACTTTTATTATTGTTGTGAACTTCTTGATATTTTAGTTGTTTAAATTTTTCTATCACAAAATGGTAATGCATTTTCTACTGCATTGTCGGCCTTTGAGAACATTAACTATATTAAGATTTAGTGTGATTTCAAATAAATAATGACCACGAGAGTTTTGGAAGCATTTAATTATGTGAGGTATGCTGTTTTTATACCTTTTTCTTCGTCACAACAATAGGTTCCCTTGGTTTTAATTTCTGCACAGTATATTGATAAAGTAGCCATTCATAAGCTATATTGGATAAGTGTACATTCATGTGAAGCACACTTTTTCGTCCCTAACTTTGTCGGGTTTGAAGAAAAAGGGGGCGTCCATTATCTGTGAGTTTAGATGCATGCAATAATGTTTCACATTGGCGCCCGGCTCTTTATCCTATGCACCATTTGAAGTGCAAACTTTCAATGAGGTGAATCAATTATTTCCTAATGATTGCAAGTTGTACTTGTACTAATTCTTTTCACAAATCATTTTAAATTCTCCAACAATTCTTAATAACTTTTCTTTATTATTTAGTGAAGAAAGCAATTCATTTATTTCTATTTTATATTTTCTTTGCTAAATGTTAAGATTAATAGACCCATATTATAAGATATAATTTTAAATTAATTACTCATCTGTGCTTCCAAAATTTGTTTTTAACAATAATATAGTGACTTGATATACAATCTAAACTATTTGCTAGTTTCAACAAGTTGAAATAATAGTGGTAGGTAATGATTTGAAAATTGCTAGCTACTACAATGGTTCGCATTGTTTTTATTTTTATTTGATAGTCATAAATTCTTGTTAGGGAAGTGCCATTTGTTATTGTACTTATGCTTACTCTGAACTTGAGTTTTTTTTTTCTTTGTTCTTTCTATATAGGTTGAAGAGTTAACTAGATTGTTATGCACCGGCAGTAATGATTTAATTTTTTTGGCACTAATTATTAAAGTTGCCTGTTTGAGAAAGGAAAAAGAGTGACATGCATATTTTTACTTACCATAAGATATTAATGATGAATCTAACTATATTGAATAAAGCCTGTTCTTTCTAAAATAATTAAATAATCATTCTAGTAACTATTGTTATCATAATTTAATTGATTCATATGATGATCAGCTTGTAATGAGGTGCTGATAGGAATGGATCATTTGAAGAGGATGTTGATCTACACAACATCATATATCCCCGAGGTAGAGGACAGGGAATTAAATGGTCAGCCTTTGTGCAAGTACAGCGGATACTTGGGCAGTTTGAAGCAGGAATTCATGAAGAAGAGGAAAAAAGGAAAGCTACCTAAAAAGAAAGGCAACAATTACTTGAATGGTGGAGCAGACATTACAAATGGCCTTACCCATCCGTATGTTAAATCTATTACTTGATCCTTTCCTAATGTCTTGCTAAATAACTAATTAAATTTATAGGGGCGATTACTTTAAGATTTATTTATTAATTAATTTGGCTTCTATACTTGTATGTTCTTTTCTTTTTTGGCTCTATATGTAGAAATTGTAAGGTTTAGTCTCTGGATGAGTAAATTTAATGGGTTTTTGTCTCTCCCTTAACATTGTTACTAATGTTGCTGTTAACTATTTCAAATTCAACCATAGTTAAAAGACTTAGTAGACAATTGATGGCAGGATCAAAATGTAATAAATTTGCTTGTCTAAGGACTTAAACTTACAATTTTTACATACAATATGACTTGTAAATCCACTCGGTCTAAATTAGAAGTATAGAGATATAAGCATGTGTATTGTGATAGAATCACATTTAACAAGATCTTTTATTCCTTTTTGGTGGATCGTTTTAATATAGCTTGGATTTTTGGATTATTTCTATTTGTACAAGTTTGGAAAAAATGAGAATGAACCAAACTAGTCTTAAAAAAAGAAATTACATAGAGAGCGCTTGTTAAAGAAGCGCTTTATATTGAGTATCACATAGAGAGCACTTGTTTGAGAAAATGCTCTTTATATTGTATAAAATATACAACTGCTTTCTCAAACAAATGCTTTTTCACGTTAGGAGTTACAGGTGTGCATTAAATGTTTTTGTTTTGTATCCATCCTAGTTGTTGAAAGTTGTTTTGTGGTTTGATATGTTGTTTGTTAGCCTATAACAAAGCTCCGTAGGTGTGACCCTATTTGAGAAAGGTGGCATGACGAATGCCACCTTTCTAATCCCATTATTTTGAAGTTTTTAGTATTAAAATACTTGGTGACAAAATATTCAAGTCTAGTTTCAAAATGAGGTTGACGATAACGAAGGTATTTATGCTTTGGTCGACAAAGCCGATTTAACATTTAAATTTAAATATGCAACATGTGCACAATAAATATTTAATAATTGTTGGTTTTAGTGTTGGCACGATTGTCGACTAGTTGATCCTATATCTGAGTTACATTATTGCCAAAGCCTCTCTTCACAACTGTACTCACTTTCTCTGTACGTTTTTTTCTCTCCTTGTTATTTTTGGCTCTACCACCACTACCGTATCTTAGTCCCACCACTGCCAGAAGCAGCCCTACTACTAATGTAGATTTCGAAAAGTACTGGCTTTTCTTTACCTCTTTCTTTCTATCGCTCTCTCGTGCTTTCTCATTTTTTTTTTGTTTTCATGTGCAACTCACCCCCACTGTTGGCCTCTATCGTAACCAATCTTGATCGATGCAGTCAGTGACATCACTACCCAGGTAATCATTCACTTTCTCTTCCGTCACTTTGTATCTCTATTTCTGTATGTGCATTTTAACGATGACTAACTACACTCGATTTATATAATGTGTTGAAACAGTGATTTGTGTTGTTTCGGAGTGTGCACTAGGAACTTGCGGTAGTAGGACAAGTGTGCATACTATATTTATTGTTTATTTTACTTGCTGCATTTGTCAAAGTTGTATGAATTGATATGTTATTATTTAGGGGAGGACAAAACTCTTAAAGGTGTGACCCTACACTTTCTCTGTTTTATTTGTCTCTGTGTCTCTATTTCCACAATTATATGTATTCTAATTGTATTAAGTTTTGAAACTGTATTGGCATTGTGATTAATGGTGTTTTGTGGCGTATGCTTGGAGCTCACATTAGGAGATACAGTGCCCCTTAAATGTTTATTATTTTTCCTACATCTTAATTTTTGAAGGTTGTTCTATGGGTTAATGTGTTGCTTGTTTATGGAGAACAAAGCTTCGTATTTGTGACCCAGTTTGAGAAAGGTGACATGATGAATGCCACCTTTGTAATACCATTATTTTGAAGTTTTTAATCTTAAAAAACTTGGCGACGAGCTATTCGAGTATAGTTTCGAGATGAGGTTGATGCTAACAAAGATATCTATGCTTCGGTCGGCAAAGCTGATTTTTACATTTAAATTTAAATATGCAACATGTGCACAATAAATATTTAATAATTGTTGGTTTTAGTGTTGGCACGGTTGTTGACTAGCTGACCCTATATCTAAGGTATATTAGTGCCAACGCTTCTCTTCACAGTTGTACTCACTTTTTTTCTATGTTTCTTCTCTCTATTATTATGTTTTGTTGTGCCACACTGCTGTAACTCAGTCCCACCACGGCCCACGCATATTTCGAAAAGTACTGTCTTTTCCTTAACTCTTTCTTTCTATCTCTGTTTTGCTTTCTCATTTTTTTTTTGTTTTCTTGTGCAATCTGCCCCACTGTTGGCCTCTACCACAGCCAATCTTTATCGATTCTATCGGTGACATCGTCACCTAGGTAACCTCTCACTTTCTCTTTAGTCACTTTGTATCTCTTTTTCTGCTTGTGCATTTTAATGATGTTTATCTGTACTAGATTTATATAATGTGTTGGCATAGTGATTTGTGGTGTTTCAGATCGTGCACTTGGAGCTTGCGGTTGGAGGACAGGTGTGCAAATTATATTTATTGTTTTGTTTACTTGTTGCATTTGTGAAAGTTGTATGAATTGATATGTTATTTTTTAGGAGAGTAGGAAACTCTTAAAGGTGTGACCCTACACTTTCTCTTTCCTTATTTTTGTCTCTTTGTCTCTATTTCCAAAATTATAAATATTCTAATTGTATTGGGTTTTGAAACTATATTGGAATTGTGATTTATGGTGTTTTGTAGCGTACGCTTGGAGCTCATGTTAGGAGTTATAGGTGTGCATTAAATGTTTTTTGTTTTATATCCATGCTCGTTGTTGAAAGTTGTTTTGTGGTTTGATGTGTTATTTGTTAGCCTAGAACAAAGCTCCGTAGGTGTGACCCTATTTGAGAAAGGTGGCATGACGAATGCCACCGTTCTAATCCCATTGTTTTGAAGTTTTTAGTATTAAAATACTTGGTGACGAAATATTCAAGTCTAGTTTCAAAATGAGGTTGACGATAACGAAGATATTTATGCTTTGGTCGGCAAAGCCGATTTAACATTTAAATTTAAATATGCAACATGTGCACAATAAATATTTAATAATTATTGGTTTTAGTGTTGGCACGGTTGTCGACTAGCTGACCTTATATATGAGTTACATTATTGCCAAAGCCTCTCTTCACAGCTGTACTCATTTTCTCTCTACGTTTTTTTCTCTCCTTGTTATTTTTGGCTCTACCACACTACTGTATCTCAGTCTCGCCATAGCCAGAAGCTACCTCTGTTGCCAACGCATATTTGGAAAAGTGCTGGTTTTTCTTTAACTCTTTCTTTCTATCTCTTTTTTGCTATTTCGTGCTTTCCCTTCTTTTTTTTCATGTGCAACTCGCCCCCACTGTTGGCCTCTATTGCAATCAATCTTGATCGATTTTGTTGGTGACATTAGGTAACTACTCACTTTCTCTTCATTGCTTTGTATCTCTTTTTCTGTTTGTGTATTTTAATGATGTCTAACTATTCTAGATTTAAATAATGTGTTGGATGTGTTGGCACAGTGATTTGTGGTGTTTTAGAGCGTGCACTAGGAGCTTGCGGTAAGAGGATAGGTGTGCATATTATATTTATTGTTTTGTTTACTTGCTGCATTTGTGAAAGCTGTATGAATTGATATGTTATTTTTTAGGGGAGGACTAAACTCTTAAAGAAGTGACCCTACACTTTCTCTGTCTTTATTTTTTGTCTCTGTGTCTCTATTTCCACAATTATATGTATTCTGATTGCATTGGGTTTTGAAACTGTATTGGAATTGTTATTTATGGTGTTTTGTAGTGTACGCTTGGAACTCACGTTAGGAGTAAAGGTACGCAATAAATGTTTATTGTTTTGTATCCATCCTAGTTGTTGAAAGTTGTTTTGTCGCTTGATATGTTGTTTGTTAGCATAGAACAAAGCTCTGAAGAAGTGATCCTATTTGAGAAAAGTGGCATGACGAATGCCACCATTCTAATCCCATTTTTTTGAAGTTTAGTATTAAAATACTTGGTGACGAACTATTCGAGTCTAGTTTCGGAATGATGTTGATGCTAATGAAGATATTTATGCTTCAATTTGCCGATTTTACATTTAAATTTAAAGATGCAATATGTGCAAAAATAAATCTTTGCTAATTGTTGGTTTTAGAGTTGGCATGGTTGTCGACCAGTTGACCCTATATCTGAGTTATATTAGTACCAAAGCCTCTCTTCATAGCTGTAATAACTTTTTCTCTATGTTTCTTCTCTCTGTTGTTATTTTTTGTTGTACCACACTGCCATAACTCAGTCTCGCCACGGCTAGAAGCTACCCCACTGCCGACACATATTTCGAATGTACTGTCTTTTCTTTAACTCTTTCTCTTTATCTCTCTTTTGCTCTTTCTTGCTTTCTCATTTTTATTTGTTTTCTTGTGCAACTCGCCCCACTGTTGACCTCTATTGCAACCAATCTTTATTGATTTTGTCGATGACATCGCCGCTCAGGTAACCGCTCACTTTCTGTTCTGTCGCTTTGTATCTCTTTTTCTGCTTGTGCATTTGAACAATGTCTATCTGTACTAGACTTATATAATGTGTTGGTATAGTGATTTGTGGTGTTTTGGTGCGTGCACTTGGAGCTTGTGGTAGGAGGACAAGTCTACAAATTATATTTATTTTGTTTACTATCTACATTTGTGAAAGTTGTATGAATTGATATGTTATTTTTTAGGAGTAGAAACTCTTAAAGGTGTGACCCTACACTTTCTTTATCCTTATTTTATTCTTTTTGTCTCTATTTCCACAATTATACATATTCTAATTGTATTGCATTTTGAAACTTTATTGGAATTGTGACTTATGGTGTTTTGTAGCATACCCTTGGAGCTCACGTTAAGAGTTACAGGTGCGCATTAAATTTTTATTATTTGGCATCCACCCTAGTTGTTGAAAGTTTTTTTATGGTTTGATATCTTGTTTGTTAGCATAGAACAAAGTTCTGTAGGTGTGATCCCATTTGAGAAAGGTGGCATAACGAATGGCACCTTTCTAATCCCATTATTTTGAAGTTTTTAGTATTAAAATATTTGGTGATGAACTATTCGAGTCTAGCTTCAAAATGAGGTTGACGCTAATGAAGATACTTATGCTTTGGTTGGCAAAGTCGATTTAACATTTAAATTTAAAGATGCAACATATGTAAAAATGAATATTTAATAATTGTTGGTTTTAGTGTTGGCACAATCGTCAACCAGCTGACTCAATATCTGAGTTATACTAGTGCCAAAGCCTCTTTTCACAGCTGTACTCACTTTCTCTCTATGTTTCATCTCTGTCTTATTATTTTCTCCTATTCTTTCTTTCTATTTCTCTTTCGCTTTCTCTTGCTATCGCTTTTGTTATTCTTCTATGTGGAACTTGCCCCCACCGTTGGCTTGCATCACAACTGCCATTGATCAATGCTATAGCTGACTGTGACCACCTAGGTAACCCCTCACTTTTTCTTTTTTTGCTTTGTCTGACATTGTTTATTTGCACATTTTAACATTGCCTTATTGCACTCGATTTTGTTAAAGAATTGGTGTAAAGTTTTGTGGTGTTTAGGAGCGTGCACTTGGAGCTTGGGATAGGAGAATAGGTATACATATAATGTTTATTGATTGTGTGAACTGATATCTTATTTTTTGTGGAGAACAAAACTCTTTATCTATGTGCAACTTTGCCTTTTTCTCTCTTTATATCTATTTGTGCTTTTGTTTTTGTACAATTAAACTTATTATATTTGTAGTGGGTTTTGAAACTTTATTGACGTTGTTATTTATGTTGTTTCTCAGCATATACTTAAATGTCTTTGTTAGCGTCAACCTCATTTCTCAATGCCAATAAATAACTTATAATTGTTGGTTTTAGTGCTAGCACATTTGTTGACCAGCCGACCCTATATCCTAATTATGTTAATGCTAAAGCAACTCTGCAAAACTATACCCCTTTTCTAACTATGTTTCCTCTCTCTTTGCTTTCATTTTTTGCTCTGCCATGCCGTCATGTCTAAGACTCACCACTGCCTCAAGCACCACCATTGCCGAAGTAGATTTCGGTAAGTATAGGCTTTTCTACTACTCTTTCTTTATATTTCACTTTCGCTTTCTATTGCCATGTCTTTTATTATGCTTCTATGTGGAACTTGCCCACACCGTTGGCTTGTATCACAACTACCGTTGATCAATGCTATAGCTGACGTGGCCACCCAGGTAACACCTCACTTTTTCTTTTTTTTGCTTTGTCTCACTTTATCTATTTGCACATTTAAATATTGCCTTATTACACTCGATTTTGTTAAAGAATTGACGAAATGCTTTGTGTTGTTTTTGAGTGTGCACTTGGAGCTTGCTGTAGGAAGATAGATATGCATATAATGTTTATTGATTTCTTATTTTGCTGTGTTTGTGAAAATTGTGTTAATTGATATCTTATTTTTTTGTGGAGAACAAAACTCTTTATATATTTGTGACTTTGCCTTTTTCTCTCTTTATTTCTATTTGTGCTTCTATTTTGTACAATTAAACTTATTGTATTTGTAGTGGGTTTTGAAACTTTATTGATATCATTATTTATTTTGTTTCTGAGCATACACTTAAATATTTTCGTTAGCGTCAACCTCATTACACATTGCCAATAAATAATTTATAATTGTCGGTTTCAATGTCGACACTGTCGTTCACCAGCTAACCCTATATCCTAATTATGTTAATGCCAAAGCAACTTTACAAAACTGTACTCCCTTTCTAATTATATTTTTTCTCTCTTTAGTTTCATTTTCTACTTTGCCATGTCGTCGTCTCAAAGACCTGCCACTTCCTCAAGCACCACCATTAATGAAGTAGATTTCGGTAAGTGCGGGATTTTCTATTATTTTTTATTTCTATTTCTCTTTCGCTTTCTCTTGCTATCTCTTTTATTATGCTTCTATGTGGAACTAGCCCCCACTGTTGGCTAGCATCACAACTACCGTTGATCAATGCTGTAGTAGACGTGACCAACCAAGTAACCCTCACTTTTGTTTTTTTCGCTTTGTCTCACTTTATCTGTTTGCACATTTTAACATTGCCTTTTTGCACTTGATTTTCTGAAAGAATTGGCGTAATGCTTTGTGGTGTTTTTGAGTATGTACTTGGAGCTTGCTATAAGAGGATAGGTATGCGCATAATGTTTATTGATTTGTTATCTTGTTGTGTTTGTGAAAATTGTGTGAATTGATATCTTATTTTTTTTGTAGAGAACAAAACTCTTTATATATGTGTGACTTTGCCCTTTTCTCTCTTTATTTCCATTTGTACTTCTATTTTTGTAGAATTAAACTTAATGTATTTGTAGTGAGTTTTGAAACTTTATTGACGCTGTTAGTTATGTTGTTTCTCAGCAAACACTTAAATGTCTTTGTTAGCATCAGCCTCATTTCTCAATGCCAATAAATAACTTATAATTGTTGGTTTCAGTGTCCCTATATCCTAATTATGTTGATGCCAAATCAACTCTATAAAACTGTATTTCCTTTCTAACTATGTTTCTTCTCTCTTTGCTTTCATTTTTTGCTCTGCCATACCGTCGTGTCTAAGACCCACCACTGCCTAAAACACCACCATTGCCGAAGTAGATTTAGGTAAGTACGGGCTTTTCTCTTATTCTCCCTTTATATTTCTCTTTCGCTCTCTTTTGCTTTCTCTTTTATTATGCTTCTATGTGGAACTCGCCCCCACTATTGGCTTGCATCACAACTACCATTGATCAATGCTATAGCTAGCGTGGCCCCTCAAGTAACTCCTCACTTTTTCATTTTTTCGCTTTTTTTCACTTTATCTGTTTGTACATTTTAACATTGCCTTATTGCACTTGATTTTGTTAAAGAATTGACGTAATGCTTTGTGGTGTTTAGGAGCGTGCACTTGGAGCTTGCCGTAGGAGGATAGGTACGCATATAATGTTTATTGATTTGTTATTTTGCTGTGTTTGTGAAAATTGTGTGAATTGATATCTTATTTTTTTGTGGAGAATAAAAATCTTTATATCAGTGTGACATTGCCCTTTTCTCTCTTTATTTCTATTTGTGCTTCTGTTTTTGTACAATTAAACCTATTGTATTTGTAGCAGGTTTTGAAACTTTATTGACATCGTTATTTATGTTGTTCCTGAGCATACACTTAAATATTTACGTTAGCGTCTACCGGATTTCACAATGCTAATAAATAACTTATAATTGTTGGTTTTAGTGTCGACACTGTCGTTGACCAGTCGACCTTATATCCTAATTATGTTAATTCCAAAGCAACTCTGCAAAACTGTACTCCCTTTCTAACTATGTTTCTTCTCTCTTTGCTTTCATTTTTGCTCTACTATGCCGTCGTGTCCAAGACCCGCCACCGCCTGAAGCACTAGCTTTACCGAAGTAGATTTCGATAAGTACGAGCTTTTCCCCTATTCTTTCTTTGTATTTCGCTTTCGCTTTTCTCTTACTATCTCTTTTATTATGCTTTTGTGTGGAACTTGGCCCCACCATTGGCTTGCATCACAACTACCGTTGATCAATGCTTTATCTGAAGTGGCCATCCAGGTAACACCTCACTTTTTCTTTTTTTCACTTTGTCTCGCTTTATCTATTTGCACATTTTACAATTGCCTTATTGCACTCGATTTGGTTAAAGAATTTGCGTAATGCTTTGTGGTGTTTAGTAGCGTGCACTTAGAGCTTGCGGTAGGAGGATAGGTATGCATATAATGTTTATTGATTTGTTATCTTGCTTTGTTTGTGAAAATTGTGTAAATTGATATCTTATTTTTTTTTGGGGAACAAAAGTCTTTATATCCGTGTGACTTTGCCCTTTTCTCTCTTTATTTCCATTTATCCTTTTGTTTTTGTACAATTAATCTTATTATATTTGTAGTGGGTTTTGAAACTTTATTCACGTTGTTATTTTTGTTATTTATAAGCATACACTTAAATATCTTCGTTAGCCTCAACCTCATTTCACAATGCCAATAAATAACTTATGATTGTTGGTTTCAGTGTCGTCACTGTCATTAACATCCTGACCCTATATCCTAATTGTGCTAATGCCAATGCAAGTCTACAAAACTGTACTCCCTTTCTAACTATGTTTCTTCTTTCTTTGCTTTTATTTTTTGCTATGCCATACCATCGTGTCTAAGACCTGCCACTGCCTGAAGCGCCACCATTGCAGAAGTAGATTTCGGTATGTACGGGCATTTCTTCTATTCTTTCTTTCTATTTCTCTTTCGCTCTCTCTTGCTTTCTTTTTTGTTATTCTTTTATTTGGAACTTACCCCCACCGTTGGCTTGCATCACAACTACCGTTGATCAATGCTGTAGTTGACGTGGCCACCTAGGTAACACCTCACTTTTTCTTTTTTTCTCTTTGTCTCACTTTATCTACTTGACATTTTAACATTGCCTTATTGCACTCGATTTTGTTAATGAATTGGCGTAATGCTTTGTGGTGTTTAGGAGCTTGCACTTGGAGCTTGGGATAGGAGGACATGTATGCATATAATGTTAATTGATTTGTTATCTTGTTGTGTTTGTGAAAATTGTCTGAATTGATATCTTATTTTTTTGTGGAGAACAAAACTCTTTATACATGTGTGACTTTGCCATTTTCTCTCTTTATTTCTATTTGTTCTTCTATTTTTGTATAATTAAACCTATTGTATTTGCAGTGGATTTTGAAACTTTATTGACATCATTATTTATGTTGTTTCTGAATATACACTTAAATATCTTCGTTAGCGTCAACCTCATTTCACAATGCCAATAAATAACTTATAATTGTTGGTTTTAGTGTCGGCACGATCGTTGAACAGCCAGCCCTATATCCTAATTATGTTATTGCCAAAGTAACTCTGCTAAATAGTACTCCCTTTCTAACTATGTTTCTTCTCTCTTTGCTTTCATTTTTTGCTCTGCTATGCCATCATGTCCAAGAGCCGCCACTGCCTGAAGCACCACCATTGCCGAAGTTGATTTCGGTAAGTACGGGCATTTCTTCTATTCTTTCTTTCTATTTCTCTTTCGCTCTCTCTTGCTTTTCTTTTTGTTATTCTTTTATTTGGAACTTACCCCCACCGTTGGCTTGCATCACAACTACCGTTGATCAATGCTGTAGCTGACGTGGCCACCCAGGTAACACCTCACTTTTTCTTTTTTTCTCTTTGTCTCACTTTATCTGCTTGACATTTTAACATTGCCTTATTGCACTTGATTTTGTTAAAGAATTGCCATAATGCTTTGTGGTGTTTAGGAGCGTGCACTAGGAGCTTGCGGTAAGAGGATAGGTATGCATATAATGTTTATTTATTCGCTATCTTGCTGTGTTTGTAAAAATTGTGTGAATTGATATCTTATTTTTTTGTGGGAAACAAAACTCTTTATATTTGTGAGACTTTTCCCTTTTCTCTCTTTATTTCTATTTGTGCTTCTGTTTTTGTACCATTAAACGTATTGTACTTGTAGTGGGTTTTGAAACTTTATTGACGTTATTATTTATGTTGTTTTTGAGCATACACTTAAATATCTTCGTTAGTGTCAACGTCATTTAACAATGCCAATAAATAACTTATATTTGGTTGTTTCAGTGTCGGCACTGTCGTTGACTAGCCGACCTTATATCCTAATTATGCCAATGCCAAAGTAACTCTGCAAAACTGTGCTCCCTTTCTAACTATGTGTCTTCTCTCTTTGCTTTCATTTTTTGCTTTGCCATGCTGTCATGTCCAAGACCAGCCGCTGCCTAAAGCACCATCATTACCGAAGTAAATTTTGGTAAGTACATGCTTTTCACTTATTCCTTCTTTTTATTTCTCTTTCGATCTCTCTTCCTATCTTGTTTGTTATGCATCTATATGGAACTTGCCCCCATCGTTGGCTTGCATCACAACTACCGTTGATCAATGCTGTAGCTCACATGGCCACCCAGGTAACCCCTCACTTTTTTTTTTCGCTTTGTCTCACTTTATCTGTTTGCACATTTTAACATTGTCTTATTTTAGTCGATTTTGTTAAAGAATTGGCGTAATACTTTGTGGCGTTTAGGAGCGTGCACTTGGAAGATGCAATAGGAGGATAGGTATGCATATATTGTTTATTGATTTGTTATCTTGCTGTGTTTGTGAAAATTGTGCGAATTGATATCTTATTTTTTTGTGGAGAACAAAACTCTTTTCGTATTTGTGACTTTGCCTTTTCTCTCTTTATTTCTATTTGTGCTTCTATTTTTGTACAATTAAACTTATTGTATTGTAATGGGTTTTGAAACTTTATTGATGTTATTTATGTTGTTTTTGAGCATACAATTAAATATCTTCGTTAGCATCAACCTCACTTCACAATGACAACAAATAACTTACAATTGTTAGCTTTAGTGTCGGCACTGTCGTTGACCAGCCAACCATATATCCTAATTATATTAATGCCAAAGTAACTCTGCAAAATTGTACTCCCTTTCTAACTATCTTTCTTCTCTCTTTCTTTTCATTTATTGCTCTACCCTGCCGTTGTGTCCAAGACCCGCCACTGCATGAAGCACCACCGTTGTCGAAGTAGATTTTCGTAAGTACAGGCTTTCTCCTTAATCTCCTTTTCTATTTTTCTTTCGCTCACTCTTGCTTTCTCTTCTATTAAGCTTCTATGTGGAACTTGCCCCCACCATTGGCTTGCATCACAACTACCGTTGATCAATACGGTAGCTGACATAGCCACCCAAGTAAGCCCTCACTTTTTCTTTTTTTCACTTTGTCTCACTTTATATGTTTGCATATTTTGCAATTGCCTTATTGCACTCGATTTGGTTAAAGAATTTCCGTAATGCTTTGTGGTGTTTAGTAGCGTGCACTTGGAGCTTGCGGTAGGAGCATAGATATGCACATAATGTTTATTGATTTGTTATCTTGCTGTGTTTGTAAAAATTGTGTGAATTGATATCTTATTTTTTTCTAGGGCAACAAAGTCTTTATATCTGCATGACTTTGCCCTTTTCTCTCTTTATTTCTAGTTTGTGCTTCTATTTTTGTACAATTAAACTTATTGTATTTGTAGTGGTTTTGAAACTTTATTAACATTGTTATTTATGTTGTTTCTAAGCATACACTTAAATATCTTTATTAGTGTCAACCTCATTTCACAATGCTAATAAATAACTTATGATTGTTGGTTTCAGTGTCAGTCACTGTCGTTAACATCCCGACCCTATATCCTAATTGTGCTAATGCCAATGCAAGTACTGCAAAACTGTACTCCCTTTCTAACTATATTTCTTCTCTCTTTGCTTTCATTTTTTCTCTGCCATGCCATCGTGTCCAGACCTGCCACTGCCTGAAGCGCCACCATTGCAGAAGTAGATTTCGGTAAGTACGGGCATTTCTTCTATTCTTTCTTTGTTTTCCTCTTTCACTCTCTCTTCCTTTCTCTTTTGTTATTCTTCTATGTGGAACTTGCCCCCACCGCTAGCTTGCATCACAACTACCCTGGATCAATGTGGTAACTAACATGGCCACCCAGGTAAGCCCTCCCTTTTTCTTTTTTTCGCTTTGTCTCGCTTTATCTGTTTGCATATTTTACAATTGCCTTCTTGCACCCAATCTGGTTAAAGAATTTGCGTAATGCTTTGTGGTGTTTAGTAGCATGCACTTGGAGCTTGTGGTAGGAGGATAGATATGCATATAATGTTTATTGATTTGTTATCTTGCTGTGTTTGTGAAAATTGTGTGAATTGATATCTTATTTTTTTTTGGGGAACAAAAGTCTTTATATTTGTGTGACTTTGCCCTTTTCTTTCTTTATTTCTGTTTGTGCTTCTATTTTTGTACAATTAAACTTATTGTATTTGTAGTGGGTTTTGAAACTTTATGCACGTTGTTATTTATGTTGTTTCTAAGCATACACTTAAATATCTTTATTAGCGTCAACCTCATTTCACAATGCCAATAAATAACTTATGATTGTTGGTTTCAGTGTTGTCACTGTCGTTAACATCCCGACCCTATATCCTAATTGTGCTAATGCCAATGCAAGTCTGCAAAACTGTACTCCCTTTCTCACTATGTTCTTTTCTCTTTGCTTTCATTGTTTTCTCTGCCATGCCATCGTGTCCAAGACCTGCCACTGGCTGAAGCGCCACCATTGCAGAAGTAGATTTCGTAAGTACGGGCATTTCTTCTATTCTTTCTTTGTTTTTCTCTTTCGCTCTCTCTTGCTTTCTCTTTTGTTATTCTTCTATGTGGAACTTGCCCCCACCGCTAGCTTGCATCACAACTACCCTGGATCAATGTGGTAACTGACGTGGCCACCCAGGTAAGCCCTCACTTTTTCTTTTTTTCGCTTTGTCTCACTTTATCTGTTTGCATATTTTACAATTGCCTTATTGCACCCGATCTAGTTAAAGAATTTGCGTAATGCTTTGTGGTGTTTAGTAGCGTGCACTTGGAGCTTGTGGTAGGAGGATAGATATGCATATAATGTTAGTTGATTTGGTATCTTGCTGTGTTTGTGAAAATTGTGTGAATTGATATCTTATTTTTTTTCTGGGGAACAAAAGTCTTTATATTTGCGTGACTTTGCCCTTTTCTCTCTTTATTTCTATTTGTGCTTCTATTTTTGTACAATTAAACTTATTGTATTTGTAGTGGGTTTTGAAACTTTATTAACATTGTTATTTATGTTGTTTCTAAGCATACACTTAAATATCTTTGTTAGTGTCAACCTCATTTCACAATGTCAATAAATAACTTATGATTGTTGGTTTCAGTGTCGTCACTGTCGTTAACATCCCGACCCTATATCCTAATTCTGCTAATGCCAATGCAAGTTTGCAAAACAGTACTCCCTTTCTAACTATGTTTCTTCTCTCTTTGCTTTCATTGTTTTCTCTGCCATGCCATCGTGTCCAAGACTTGCCACTGCCTGAAGCGCCACCATTGCAGAAGTAAATTTCGGTAAGTACGGGCATTTCTTCTATTCTTTCTTTGTTTTCCTCTTTCGCTCTTTCTTGCTTTCTCTTTTGTTATTCTTCTATGTGGAACTTGCCCCCACCGCTAGCTTGCATCACAACTACCCTGGATCAATGTGGTAATTGACGTGGCCACCCAGGTAAGCCCTCCCTTTTTCTTTTTTTCGCTTTGTCTCACTTTATCTGTTTGCATATTTTACAATTGCCTTATTGCACCCGATCTGGTTAAAGAATTTGCGTAATGCTTTGTGGTGTTTAGTAGCGTGCACTTGGAGCTTGTGGTAGGAGGATAGATATGCATATAATGTTTATTGATTTGTTATCTTGCTGTGTTTGTAAAATTGTGTGAATTGATATCTTATTTTTTTCTGGGGAACAAAAGTCTTTATATTTGTGTGACTTTGCCCTTTTCTCTATTTATTTCTGTTTGTGCTTCTATTTTTGTACAATTAAACTTATTGTATTTGTAGTGAGTTTTGAAACTTTATTGACGTTGTTATTTATGTTGTTTCTAAGCATACACTTAAATATCTTATTAGCGTCAACCTCATTTCACAATGCCAATAAATAACTTATGATTGTTGGTTTCAGTGTCGTCACTGTCGTTAACATCCCGACCCTATATCCTAATTGTGCTAATGCCAATGCAAGTCTACAAAACTGTACTCCCTTTCTCACTATGTTCTTTTCTCTTTGCTTTCATTGTTTTCTCTGCCATGCCATCGTGTACAAGACCTGCCACTGGCTGAAGCGCCACCATTGCAGAAGTAGATTTCAGTAAGTACGGGCATTTCTTCTATTCTTTCTTTGTTTTTCTCTTTCGCTCTCTCTTGCTTTCTCTTTTGTTATTCTTCTATGTGGAACTTGCCCCCACCGCTAGCTTGCATCACAACTACCCTGGATCAATGTGGTAACTGACGTGGCCACCCAGGTAAGCCCTCACTTTTTCTTTTTTTCGCTTTGTCTCACTTTATCTGTTTGCATATTTTACAATTGCCTTATTGCACCCGATCTGGTTAAAGAATTTGCGTAATGCTTTGTGGTGTTTAGTAGCGTGCACTTGGAGCTTGTGGTAGGAGGATAGATATGCATATAATGTTAATTGATTTGGTATCTTGCTGTGTTTGTGAAAATTGTGTGAATTGATATCTTATTTTTTTTGGGGAACAGAAGTCTTTATATTTGCATGACTTTGCCCTTTTCTCTATTTATTTCTATTTGTGCTTCTATTTTTGTACAATTAAACTTATTGTATTTGTAGTGGGTTTTGAAACTTTATTAACATTGTTATTTATGTTGTTTCTAAGCATACACTTAAATATCTTTGTTAGTGTTAACCTCATTTCACAATATTAATAATAACTTATGATTGTTGGTTTCAGTGTCGTCACTGTCGTTAACATCCCGACCCTATATCCTAATTCTGCTAATGCCAATGCAAGTCTGCAAAACTGTACTCCCTTTCTAACTATGTTTCTTCTCTCTTTGCTTTCATTGTTTTCTCTGCCATGCCATCGTGTCCAAGACCTGCCACTGCCTGAAGCACCACCATTGCAGAAGTAGATTTCGGTAAGTACGGGCATTTCTTCTATTCTTTCTTTGTTTTCCTCTTTCGCTCTTTCTTGCTTTCTCTTTTGTTATTCTTCTATGTGGAACTTGCCCCCACCGCTAGCTTGCATCACAACTACCCTGGATCAATGTGGTAATTGACGTGGCCACCCAGGTAAGCCCTCCCTTTTTCTTTTTTTCGCTTTGTCTCACTTATCTATTTGCATATTTTACCATTGCCTTCTTGCACCCGATCTGGTTAAAGAATTTGTGTAATGCTTTGTGGTGTTTAGTAGCGTGCACTTGGAGCTTGTGGTAGGAGGATAGATATGCATATATTGTTTATTGATTTGTTATCTTGCTGTGTTTGTGAAAATTGTGTGAATTGATATCTATTTTTTTTTGGGAACAAAAGTCTTTATATTTGCGTGACTTTGCCCTTTTCTCTCTTTATTTCTGTTTGTGCTTCTATTTTTGTAGTGGGTTTTGAAACTTTATGCACGTTGTTATTTATGTTGTTTCTAAGCATACACTTAAATATCTTTATTAGCGTCAACCTCATTTTACAATGCCAATAAATAACTTATGATTGTTGGTTTCAATGTCGTCGCTGTCGTTAACATCCCGACCCTATATGCTAATTGTGCTAATGCCAATGCAAGTCTGCAAAACTGTACTCCCTTTCTCACTATGTTCTTCTCTCTTTGCTTTCATTGTTTTCTCTGCCATGCCATCGTGTCCAAGACCTGCCACTGGCTGAAGCGCCACCATTGCAGAAGTAGATTTCAGTAAGTATGGGCATTTCTTCTATTCTTTCTTTGTTTTTCTCTTTCACTCTCTCTTGCTTTCTCTTTTGTTATTCTTCTATGTGGAACTTGCCCCCACCGCTAGCTTGCATCACAACTATCCTGGATGAATGTGGTAACTGACGTGGCCACCCAAGTAAGCCCTCACTTTTTCTTTTTTCGCTTTGTCTCACTTTATCTGTTTGCATATTTTACAATTGCCTTATTGCACCTGATCTGGTTAAAGAATTTGCGTAATGCTTTGTGGTGTTTAGTAGCGTGCACTTGGAGCTTGTGGTAGGAGGATAGATATGCATATAATGTTTATTGATTTGTTATCTTGCTATGTCTGTAAAAATTGTGTGAATTGATATCTTATTTTTTTTCTTGGGAACAAAAGTCTTTATATTTGTGTGACTTTGTCCTTTTCTCTATTTATTTATGTTGTAATTCTATTTTTTTACAGTTAAACTTATTGTATTTGTAGTGAGTTTTGAAACTTTATTGACGTTGTTATTTATGTTGTTCTTAGCATACACTTAAATATCTTCTTAGCGTCAATCTCATTTCACAATGTCAATAAATAACTTATGATTGTTGGTTTTTGTGTTGTCACTGTCGTTAACATCCCGACCCTGTATCCTAATTGTGCTAATGCCAATGCAAGTCTGCAAAACTGTACTCCCTTTCTAACTATGTTCTTCTCTCTTTGCTTTCATGTTTTCTCTGCCATTGCCATCGTGTACAAGACCTGCCACTACTGAAGCGCCTACCATTGCAGAAGTAGATTTCGTAAGTATGGGCATTTCTTCTATTCTTTCTTTGCTTTTGTCTTTCGTTCTTTCTTGCTTTCTCTTTTGTTATTCTTCTATGTGGAACTTGCCCCCACCGCTGGGTTGCATCACAACTACATGTGATCAATGCGGTAGCTAATGTGGCCACCCAGGTAAGTCCTCACTTTGTCTTTTTTCGCTTTGTCTCACTTTATATGTTTGCATATTTTACAATTGCTTTATTGCACTCGATTTGATTAAAGAATTTGCGTAATGCTTTGTGGTGTTTAGTAGGGTGCACTTGGAGCTTGCAGTAGGAGGATAGATATGCATATAATGTTTATTGATTTGTTATCTTGCTGTGTTTGTGATGATTGTGTGAATTGATATCTTATTTTTTTCTAGGGAGCAAAGTCTTTATATTTGCGTGACTTTGCCCTTTTCTCTTTTTATTTCTATTTGTGCTTCTATTTTTGTACAATTAAACTTATTGTATTTGTAGTGGTTTTGAAACTTTATTGACATTTTTATTTATGTTGTTTCTAAGCATACACTTAAATATCTTCATTACCGTCAACCTCATCTCACAATGCTAATAAATAACTTATGATTGTTGGGTTCAGTGTAGTCACTGTCGTTAACATCCCTACCCTATATCCTAATTGTGCTAATGCCAATGCAAGACCGCAAAACTGTACTCCCTTTCTAACTATATTTCTTCTCTTTGCTTTCATTTTTTTCTCTGCCATGCCATCGTGTCCAGGACTTGCCACTGCCTGAAGCGCCACCATTGCAGAAGTAGATTTCGGTAAGTACGGGCATTTCTTCTATTCTTTCTTTGTTTTTCTCTTTTGCTTTCTCTGGCTTTCTCTTTTGTTATTCTTCTATGTGGAACTTGCCCCCACCGCTAGCTTGCATCACAACTATCCTGGATAATGTGGTAACTGACGTGGCCACCCAAGTAAGCCCTCACTTTTTCTTTTTTCCGCTTTGTCTCACTTTATCTATTTGCATATTTTACAATTGCTTTATTGCACCCGATCTGGTTAAAGAATTTGCGTAATGCTTTGTGGTGTTTAGTAGCGTGCACTTGGAGCTTGTGGTAGGAGGATAGATATGCAAATAATGTTTATTGATTTGTTATCTGGCTGTGTTTGTGAAAATTGTGTGAATTGATATCTTATTTTTTTTCTGCAAAACAAAAGTCTTTATATTTGCGTGACTTTCACCCTTTTCTCTATTTATTTCTATTTGTGCTTCTATTTTTGTACAATTAAACTTATTGTAATTGTAGTGGGTTTTGAAACTTTATTGACATTGTTATTTATGTTGTTTCTAAGCATACACTCAAATATCTTCGTTAGCGTCAACCTCATTTCACAATGCCAATAAATAACTTATGATTGTTGGTTTCAGTGTAGTCACTATTGTTAACATCCCTACCCTATATCCTAATTGTGCTAATGCCAACGCAAGTCTGCAAAACTGTACTCCCTTTCTAACTATGTTTCTTCTTTCTTTGCTTTCATTTTTTACTCTGCCTTACCATTGTATCCAAGACCTGCCATTGCTGAAGCGCCACCATTGCAGAAGTAGATTTCGGTAAGTACGGGCATTTCTTCTATTCTTTCTTTGTTTTTCTCTTTTGCTCTCTCTTACTTTCTCTTTTGTTATTCTTCTATGTGGAACTTGCCCCCACCGCTAGCTTGCATCACAACTACCCTGGATCAATGCGGTAGCTAATGTGGCTACCCAGGTAACCCCTCACTTTTTCTTTTTTTCGCTTTGTCTCACTTTATCTGTTTGCGTATTTTACAATTGGCTTATTGCACCTGATTTGGTTAGAGAATTTGCGTAATGCTTTGTGGTGTTTAGGAGTGTGCACATGGAGCTTGCGGCAAAAGGATACGTATGCACATAATGTTTATTGCTTTGTTATCTTGTTGTGTTTGTGAAAATTGTATGAATTGATATCATAGAACAAAACTCTTTAAATATGTTTGACTTTGCCATTTTTTGTCTTTATTTCTATTTGTGCTTTTGTTTTTTATGCAATTAAACTTATTGTATTTGTAGTGGGTTTTGAAGCTTTATTGAAGTTGTTATTTTTGTTGTTTCTGAGCATTCACTTAAATATCTTCGTTAGCGTCAACCTTATTTCACAATGCCAATAAATAACTTATAATTGTTAGTTTCAGTGTCGGCACTATCGTTAACTAGTCGACCCTATATCTTAATTATGTTAATCCCAAAGCGACTTTGCAAAACATTACTCCTTTTCTAACTATGTTTCTTCTCTCTTTGCTTTCATTTTTTGCTTTGCCATGCCATTGTGTCCAAGACCTGCCACTGCCTGAAGCACCACCATTGCCGAAGTTGATTTCGGTAAGTACAGGCTTTTCTCCGATTCTTGCTTTCTATTCTCTTTTGCTTTCTCTTGCTATCTCTTTTATTATGCTTCTATGTGGAACTTTCTCCTCCGTTGGCTAGCATCACAATTACCGTTGAATAATGCTGTAGCTGTCGTGGCCACCCTTGCAACCCCTTCCTTTTTCTTTTTTTCGCTTTGTCTCACTTTATCTGTTTGCACATTTTAACATTGCCTTATTGCACTCAATTTTGTTAAAGAATTGGCGTAATGCTTTGTGCGTGCACTTGGAGCTTGCGGTTGGAGGATAGGTATGCATATAATGCTTATTGCTTTGTTATCTTGCTGTGTTTATGAAAATTGTGTGAATTGATATCTTTGAACAAAACTCTTTAAATATGTGTGACTTTGCCTTTTTCTCTCTTTATTTATATTTGCGCTTCTACTTTTTGTGTAATTAAACTTATTGTATTTGTAGTGGGTGTTGAAACTTTATTCACGTTGTTATTTATGTTGTTTCTTAGCATACACTTATGTATCTTCGTTAGCATCAACCTTATTTCACAATGCCAATAAATAACTTATAATTGTTGGTTTCAATGTTGGCACTGTCGCTAAACAGCCAACCATATATCCTAATTATGTTAATGCCAAAGCAACTCTACAAAACTATACTCCCTTTCTAACTATGTTTCATGTCTCTTTGCTTTCATTTTTTGCTCTACCATGCCGTCGTGTCCAAGACCTGTCACTGCTTGAAGTACCACCATTGTCGAAGTAGATTTCGATAAGTACGGGCTTTTCTCTTATTCTTCCTGCCTATTTCTCTTTCGCTTTCTCTTGCTTTCTCTTTTACTTTTCTTCTATGTGGAACTTGCCACACTGTCGACTTCCATCACAACTACCGTTTATCAATGCTGCAGCTAACGTGGCCACCCAGGCAACCCCTCACTTTTTCTTTTTGTCGCTTTGTCTCACTTTATCTGTTTGGCTAGTTTAACATTGCCTTATTGCACTCGATTTTGTTAAAGAATCGGTGTAATGCTTTGTGGTGTTTAGGAGCGTGCACTTGGAGCTTGTTGTAGGAGGATAGGTATGCATATAATGTTTATTGATTTGTTATCCCTCTGTGTTTGTGAAAATTGTGTGAATTGATATCTTATTTTTTTGTGGAGAGCAAAACTCTTTATATATGTGTGACTTTGCCATTTTCTCTCTTTATTTCTATTTGTGCTTTTGTTTTTGCACAATTAAACTTACTATATTTGTTGTAGGTTTTTTAACTTTATTGACGTTGTTATTTATGTTGTTTCTGAGCATACACTTAAATATCTTTTTTAGCGTCAACCTCATTTCACAATGCCAATAAATAACTTATAATAGTTGGTTTAAGTGCTAGCACGATCGTTGACCAGCCAACCTTATATCTTAATTATATTAATTCCAAAGCAACTTTACATAACTATACTTCCTTTCTCATTATGTTTCTTCTCTCTCTGCTTTCATTTTTCGCTTTGCTATATCGTTGCGTCCAAGACCCACCACTACCTAAAGAACCATCACTGCTGACGCAGATTTTGGTTAGCACGGGCTTTTATCTTATTCTTTCTTTCTTTTTTTCATACGCTCTCTCTTTCTTTCTCTTTTGTTTTGTTTCTATGTGCAACTTGCCCCCACCATTGGCTTCCATCAAAGCTACCATTGATCGATGCTGTAGCTGATGTGGCCATCTAGGTAACACCTCACTTTTTCTTTCTTCCACTTTGTCTCTCTTTATTTGTTTGCACATTTTAACATTGTCTTATTGCACACGGTTTTGTTAAAGTGTTGGCACAATGCTTTGTGGTGTTTAGGAGCATGCACTTGAAGCTTGTAGTAAGAGGATAGGTATGCATATAATGTTTATTGCTTTGTTATCTTGCTATGTGTGAAAATTGTGTGAATTGATATCTATTTTTTTAGTGGAGGACAAAACTCTTTATGTGTGACGTTGCACTTTTTGCCTTTTATTTTTATCTGTGTTTCTCTGTTTGTACAATTAACTTATTATATTTGTAGTGGGTTGTGAAACTTTATTGACGTTGTTATTGATATTGTTTTTGAGCATACACTTAAATATCTTCATTAGTGTCAACCTCATTTCAGAATACCAATAAATGCCTTATAATTGTTGGTTTAATGTCGGCAAGGTCGTTGACCAGACGACCTATATCCCAATTATATTAATGCCAAAGCAACTTTACATCACTGTACTACCTTTCTCACTATGTTTTTTTTCTCTCTCTGCTTTTAATTTTTGCTCTGTCATGCCGTCGTGTTGAAGACCTACCACTACCGATGCAGATTTCGGTAAGTATCAACTTTTCTCTTACTCTTTTTTTCTATTTCTCTTTCGCTCTCTCTTGCTTTCTCTTTTGTTTCGTTTCTACGTGCAACTTGCCTCCACCCTTAGCTTCCATCGTATTTACCTTTGATCAATGCTGTAGCTGACTTGGTCATCCAGGTAACCCCTTACTTCTTCTTTCTTTCGCTTTGTCTCTCCTTATTGCTTTGCACATTATAACATTGTCTTATTGCACTTGATTTTTTAAAGTGTTGATGCAAGGCTGTGTGGGGTTTAGCAGGCACTTAGAGCTTGCGGGAGGACGATAGGTATGCATATAATGTTTATTGCTTTGTTATCTTATTGTTTTTGTGAAAATTGTGTGAATTGATATCTTGTTTTTTAGTGGAGAACAATACACTTTATGTGTGACTTTGCAATTTTCTATCTTTATTTCTATCTGTGTTTCTCTGTTTGTACAACTAAATGTGTTGTCTTTGTGGTTGGTTTTGAAACTTTATTGACATTATTATTTATGTTGTTTTTGAACGTACACTTAAATATCATCATTAGCGTCAACCTCTTTTTTCCATGCCAATAAATACTTAATAATTGTCAATTTTAGTGTTGGCACAGTCGTTGACCTATCGACCTTTTATCCAAATTTTGTTAATACCGGATCAACTCTACATAATTGTACTCTCTTTCTCATTATGTTTATTCTCTCTCTGTTTTCATATTTTACTCTTCCATG
>CM014735.1:60571115-60632113 GCA_004329165.1 Spatholobus suberectus
ATGGTGTTACAACAACAACAAAAAACAACACAAACAAACAAAAACATACAACAGCGTTAACCTCCATTATCGACTAGTAGTAACTGAAGTAGAGGATCTTCTTTGCTAAAGCTTTCCTAATAAGGTTGTGTCTACAACTACCCTCAAGGACCTTGGTTAATGCATACCAAGCCTTTCCCGACTAAGGCATTTGAGTAAGGACTGAGAAAACCCACGCTAGTAAAGAACTCTGTCGATAAGATATAGGTGGGCAGCCGACCTCTCAAGCCTCCTTGCCTCCTCTTATCCAATAGGGAGGTGTCATTCCTCATAAATTCCATGATGCATGTCATCCAAGTTTGTTTGGTGTCAATTGCCAAACACGAAGTTAGGCTCATAAATGATTTGTTGTACCATCGACCTGTTGTTTCTCAAGGACTTAATGCTAGCTAGTTTTGACAAGATGTTGGCCCTAACATTACATTCCTTAGGAATATGTTGGAACAACATACTCAAAGTTGCCCAATAAGGGCTTGCCTTTCACAACAGAGGCTCCTTCACCTGATGAGTTCTATTGATTTTGGAGATGATGAGCTGGGAATCATTATACAAATACACCAACTTCGCTCCTAGATCCACCTCTATCTATAGGCCAACAATGAATGTTGTACTCTTGACTTGATTCTTGGAGCTGGGGAAAGTAAAATTGAGGGCGTGCTCTAAGATAACTCTATCTTCAAACTCCAACAAAATACTTAATCCATTACCCTTCTTGTCGGAAGAGTCATTCATGTATAATGCATGAACTAGATTGTTGGAAGAAGAACTCAACAATGAAGTCAGGGAAAGCCTACACCTTCAAAGCTTGTTGAGGTTCATAGATAATACCATGCTCAAACACTCGATTACCTATACACCATCTAGCCTACCAGGTTAGGGTAGTGCAAAATTTGTCGAATGGGTTGGTTAATGCGCACTACCACCTAGTACGACTAAAAATAGGGTTGAAGTTAGTATGCTGTCAGTAATAAGAGTAGATGCAATCTCTTAATTTTTGGATATTGGAGTTGTAGCCCCTGGTTGGCTTTACTAATAATATGCATCGGTTTCTTCTCCTCTAGTGCTCACGAACCAAACTGCATTGATGACCTCATCAGCCACAGTGAAGTAAAGATATAAGGCTCCCTAGGCTCTAGATTGGTTAAGATAAGGGGAGACGATAGGGCTTCTTTCAATTGCAAGAATGAGGCTTCACACTCCAATGACAAATTGAAAGGCTGGCTCTTTCGTAATAATAAAAAAAAAAGGAGGACATGCTGGTTTGACTTAGCTATAAAACATGTTAAGGTGGCCAATCGCCCTATCAATTGTTGAATCTCTTTAACGCTTTATGGGCTATGCATCTCAAAAATAATGTGACATTTGTTAGGGTTGCCCTTAATACTCCTCTTTATCAGTTTATAGCCAAGGAATTTCTTCGGCTTTCACATCGAACCTACACTTGGCTAGATTAAGAACATGTTATACTTATGACGCTGCCCAAACACCTCAATTAAGTATAGTAGACAAGACTTAACTGATGTGCTCTTCACTATCATATCATGAGCATATACTTGCAAATTCTTCTCGATTTGTGCTTCAAAAATCCTTTTCATCATGAGTTGGTAGGTGGTTTCAGCATTCATACGGTTGAATGACATGATTTTATAACAGTAGATTGTCTTCTCAATCATGAGAGGCAATTTTCTCCTAGTCTTTAGGATGCATGGGAGTTTAATTATACCCAGAGTATACATCTATGAAAGATAGCATCAGGAAACTAGACGAGCCATCTACCAATCTATCAATATTCAAGTAGGGATATGAATCCTCAGGATTGTGCTTATTTAGGTCAAGTGTAGTCCATGCACATCCTCCATTTCCTTGATGCTTTACCAAGCCACATTTTCTAGCCAAATGGTGTACTTTGTCTCCCTAATAAAACTCGCCTTGAGGAGCTCGGCAACTTGCTTTTCAATAACTTGTAAGCGCTTTATGAATCCTCATTTAATGACATTTGAGTGCATGATTCACTTGTAAAAAATTGAGAAAAAGCCTTATAAAATGAAGAAAATGATTAGAAAAAGACAAAAATAGTTACTTTCATCAATTGTGAATAAATGAGCTTATCAGGAATCTTTCTACACTTTTGTAGGTTAATAAAGCAAAATTTTTGCATTTTGCAGTGCAACGTGGGAAATGCTGGATGGTGTCCCACTTCAAATGAAGCTTAGCAGAAGCTCTCCATAAGAAGTTTAGTGTTGGATGTTGGAAATGTTCTAGAAATGCTATGTTAGACACTAGAAGCACTAGATTCTTTGGGTATATCAACGTCTGAGATGTTAGATTGCTTATAGATGCTAGATTAGATGCTGGAACACCATTTCCATGCGGCATATTAGTGTCTGCCACATTGCATAGTGTGTAACTGCTTGAAACCTGTCCATTATAATTTTTGCTCAACATCCCAGACGCCTAACCAACGTGAGACATTGGCGATATTTTCCTAACATGAAAGCATTTTGCTAACATGTTGGGCACATTCTAACTCATATAAAAGCCAAATGCAAGGCTCATTTGCAAGGGAGGGGACGTTGGAAGTCGCTCTTCACCTGGCACTCACTCTAATTTTTAGGTTTCCATTCCATTTGACCATTAGAGCTTTATCCCTTAAAAGAGAAGTGTGAAGATCTAGTGTATTACAATTTCCCATTACCATTTGTCTTGTATCACTTTTCCTTTTCTTGTATTTTTCTATTCCGTCATAACTAGGATTTAATGAATTTTGTGGCATTCTTTGTATGGATCTTTTGATTTAATACAATCCCTTGTGTTTACGAGTAATCAACTTTGTTCTTAATGCTTTTTCATGGTAACTTACTTATGAGAATGATGCAAATGTATGCATGATGAAGATTCATATGTGTGTGTTTTGAATTGATGCTTGATTACCATGTCTTGCATTGAGTCTTGGAATCGCCCTTCATAAGACATGAGTTCTTATGGAATTCGAACTTAATGCGTGATTCGAGTTTTCAATAGATTATACAGAAGCAGTAATGACCTCAATTCATAGACATCTTTGCTAAGGAATTGGGTTGATCTATTTTTGAGAGATCTAAATTTTGAAACCTTATTTGTTTTGTGTTGAATTTGGGAAAAATGCAAGGGATGATCACAAGATGAATTGAATTTCTAGTTACACTTTTCACTCATATAATACCTTTTTGAAAACCCCAAAAACATAGCATTAAATTTAATTTTTTGTATTTTATTCTTTGGCATGTTGTGGCGTGACAGCACAATATGGCTTCCCTTTACGACTGTTGAATAGTTGAATTGAGCTTTTTACTCCAATCCTTGAGAAGAATGATACCTACTACTTATTCAACCAACATACTTGTTGTAAAACAGGTCTTGAAATTGAAATTGACAGATATACTTTTTGCACATATTGCATCTTGAACCTCAATAATGCTCCATACCTATTTTATATCGGCGTTGAGAAATTGGCTTGACAGAAAAGTTAATAGAAAGGCAATGAAAAAAAATCTGTGTCAATGTTAGGCATGTCAATTGTTGTCTAAGCAAAAGTGTTGACATTTTTAATCAAAAACCAAGAAAGGTCTTCCCACACTTGTTATGGTAGATCAGTCTCAACTTGCACCACTTGAAAAGGCATAGGGCCAACTTACAAGGGAAAACATTCACCCTTAGGCCGAGGATAGGTACCTAGCATCTCCCCCTTGTAGTCCAACTTCGTTAGCATGACCTCTAAAGACCCTAAAGGACGGGGTGAAGTCTTAGTGGAGGTAGCCACTGTAGTAGTAATCATCAAAGAATCCTTGTAACATTCTTAGACTTTCTTCTGATCCTTATATAGAATGACCATCTCATTGTTGTCACTTAAGAATTTTATGGTCATGTGAGAAGTAGTGATCACATCAACAAGCACGTTCAAAGTCGGTATGCTAGGAATAACAATATAAGTAACTTGCACTTGGCACCAAAAATTGGGTTTTCACTATCTTGAAGATGGACCCTTCACCAATGGTCACCAACAACTGCACATAGTTGACAAGGGTGATGTAGTGAAAAATCAATGAGTTCCTCATCAAAATGGAGGAGACTAGAGCAAGGGATCTTGTGAGCTTCGAAAAGCTTGTTGAACATGATGTCGGCAGAGTTGTCAAGATAAAAAAAAAGCCTACAAACCTCATTATTAGCCATGAAAGTAGAAATATGCAAAGGATCATCACGACTTGATATTATGTTGTAGTTAGAGTCATTGAAGGTAAGGTGGGAGCCCGTTTCTTTGCCGAGGTGCTAAGGCAAGATGAAGATAAAGTGGATATGACTTACCGAGCATGTCTCTTCCAGGCGTTGTTGGAGGGGTAGCCACTAGCAAATCCTCCAACAATGAGATAGATGATGTTGTGGTTATGTTAAGGGGATACCTAGGAGAGAGACGTGAAGAATGCCTGAGATGTAGCATCATTGATAATCTAAACTTGGTAGCCTGCAATAAGATCACGAAGGGGCGAACGTGAACAAGGAAAATGTCGGCACAAAGAACCACAATGGGAGCTTGTTAAGGCCCAGACTGTGTAGGGACTGTGGATCCTGTTGTGACGTAACCTACATTGCGACTCCAACTTCTACCACCATTATCTCGATGTTGGTCATTTGACCTCTTAACAGCGGTCAAGGCGACTGTGTCAAATTAAGTGCTCAATAACGTCTTTTAGCTTAATGTAAACATTAGTCTCATGCTTGTATATTTGTTGGAATATGCAATACTTGCACCGGTCAACATTTGTCCCACTCTTCCTTTGCCTGGGCAACTTCAATGCCTCATCCTAAAACTCAACGTTAAGCGCCTCGTGAGGATTTGGATGCAAGTAATTTTGAGGTGGGTATACTCTTCATTTTTCCTTGAAGGCCTTTACCCATAAGTTGGGGAGGCTTATCCAACTTTGAGCCATTTTGTTTTTAAGGAGCGTTGCTGGTGGCTTTGATCTTGCTAGCCTGCAAGATGTCCTCGTAGTTGATGTATTTCTCTACCATCGTCATGAAATCTTCCATAGAGGTTGAGCATTCTTAGAGATCAAAATGTAGAAGAGACAACCTTCCAACACTCCATCCTTGGCCAGTCTAAGCATAACCCTGAGTAAGAGGCCTTAACCAACATGGTCTCCTAGTTGAACTAGGCTGTGTAATCTTTAAGTGGTTCCTTTGGCATTTGGTGGATCTGCTTCAAATTGGCTTTAGTCTTAGGTTTAGCCTGGCTATAGCAAAGGCAGTAATGAACCTCTCCTTCAACTTTTTCCAATAACTAATTGAGCAGGAAGTAGTGACTGAAACCACTTAGAGGTAGTTTTCTTTATAGACAAAAGAAAAGCCTTGCACATCAGAGGTCTATTTGCTGCCTTAGAAGCTAAGGCAAACTTGAAGGCAACAAGATATTCATTTAGGTTAATGGTTTCATCATAAAGCTCCATAGTGAGGAGCTGTTAAAGTTGTTTTGGCACCTAAAAACTAAAAAATTTCTTAGAAAAAAGGAGGTTGAAAGGAATTATCATACTAATTGTATGCAGTGGTAGTGACTTGCTAAAAAGATAGCGAAAGCAGCGAGAGTGTCGTATTGCAAATATTGGATGGCAAAGGAGGGCATTGCGACTAGTGTATACAACCGGGCTGAGAAACAGAAGCCCCAAAGTGAGTGTGGTGGCTAGGGCTACCACAATGGTCACTATAGCAACACTCTTTTTCACGCTCTTCTAAGAGTTCGTTAGTTATGGGGGTAATGGTAGTAGGAGGAGGAGGAATTTGAGGTTGAAGTGGCTTTGTCAGAGTGATAGATGCCTCTTCATCGTCATGGTGGGAGAGATCGGTCTAACTATTATTGACGATGGATTTGACATAAACTTGCAACTAATGTTCTTGGTGCAGGAATCCACCATGATGATGAAGGTAGGAAAAGTTTCTTACAAATGACATCAATGTTTGATTCTTCAAACTAAGGTGGATACAGAATGTGACTAAGGTGATTTATGATCAATAGATTAGAGTAGAATGTAGTTGCAGCACGATGGCAAGAAAGCTCTAATGGTGGCCACTTGTAAGGACTTTGACTCTCAAGTTAGTGAGAGTAACAGGTGGTGAGAATAAGGGAATAAATTTATACCTATAGGTGAGGTTGCCTTATGTAGAGGTCATTTTAGCAAAAAAAAGTTGCTAATGGTTATCACAATTTTAAGGCCATATGGCAAGTCAAAAATAGTCATGCGAGACGTGTGAGGTAAAATTCAACAAATCGATGACCTTAAGAGGTCAGAATATAAAGTCTTTAATAATGTACGTCATTAATAGGCCGAGATTGCTAGGTCTTCCAAAGCTTAGCAGAATATGTCGTAAGTAATGTCACAACCTAGAAGGATGACATCGCAAATTTTCCCTCCATGGTCACCCTCACCCTCTATCGCGAAGACCCCTACAATGACAAAAATCTATTGTTTTTAATTTGCACAGATAATAAAATAAAGTTTTAAGTATATTTTTGATCCTTAAAATACCATGGTGTTTCTTTTAATTTCTATAAAAATATATTCATTAGACATATTTTTAGTCTAAGATAAGGAACTAAACACATCATTTTATTACATGCAAGGACTAAAAATGAACAAAATTTTTATAGGAAGTAAAACAAAAACTGTGATCTTTTCAAGGACTAAAAATATATTTGGTCCTAAAATAATTTAACATAATGCAAAATCTAATAACAACTTAATTTCTAATCAACTCTTGCAAATAACATTTACTTAATCATAAGCAATAAAATAATTAAAGGATACAATGATGATATAATAAAAGAGTAAAATAACAAAAGACTACAGTCATTTATCAATTTAATCAATTTTTGTTTTTTTAATTGGTTTAGTGATTTAAATAATTTTATTCAATTTAAGGACCCATACTTTGCACTAGTGTTATAAGTATCATACAATTCACGATATGAATCATATGATACAAAACAAAGTGTTGACGATATGAATCGCAAGTCTTCTCATTTCTGTGCATGTATCATATTTCGTATCACACGAATCGTAGAGGAATCGCTTGAATAGTGTTCTGTCACTGAATTGCATGATCATGCGAAGCAGATTGCGCACCCAAATCGGGTTAGGTCATGCATGACCTGACTTTAAAAAACCCTAAAAAATGAATTCTTTTTGGAAAAAAATGGGGGAAAAGAGAAGGAATGTGCCAATCTTTTGCCTCTATTGAGACCCACTGTAGCCCACTTGATGGTTTTGTCAGTTTTTGCATTCCCCCTCTTTCTTCTTTCATTTTTTCATGTTTTCACAGTTTCTCTCACATTTACACTTTCTATTCTTCTTTCCTCTATGCCTCCCAAAGGTGAATGGCCCCTAAGCTGCCGTTGCCTTCTTTTATTGGTCCTTTCTTGTTATCTTCCAAATTGCTCGTGTTGGTGCTATGGTCCCTTCTTTCAAAAATCTGTGTGATGAGGTTGGTATTGTTTATTGAGCTGTTGTAGTGCTATCTCTTTATGTGTTATTTATTTTATTATGTTGTTGGTCTCCTTGCTTGCCTCTATAAGTGCTTATTAAGTTGCAAGTTGTTGGTTGCTTTTGTTTATTAAGTATTTAGTTATTGTTGGTTGGTGGTCCCCTCCCCTCTTTGTAGTGGCTGAGTTGTTTAATTAAAATAGGTCATTCAAAAAAGGAGGCAGATAACACATGGAAGTATTGTGAAAGTGTCCCTCCAAATAGACTTTAAGTGAAAAGTAAGTTTTGTTCTCTTGTTTGTTAAGGTAGGATTGCAAGAATGAAACATTATCTTGTTGGAGCAAAAGCAAATGTGAGTGTTTGTACAAGTGTTCTAAATGATGTAAGGGAATTATTTATCAAATTATTGCAAAGCAAAAAGAAAGAGGAAACTAGCCTTGATTGTTTGGAAGTAGGAAATGAAGATGATGGTGCAAAGAAAGGGACATTAAAAGTGGTTAAACAAAAGACAATGAATGAAATTTGTAAGATAGAGATGTTGTAATTCAAGAAATTTGCAATTGTATATATGGTAATGCATTACAATTTAATTTGGTAAGGAGTCTTCTTTTTATCCAAATGTTGAAGGTTGTTGGAGAATATGGTAGGGGTTTGAAGCCTCCTACATATCATGAGGTGAGGGTTTCTTTTCTGAAGAAAGCGATTGATAACATTTGAAAAAGTCCAGATAAAATAAGAGTGAATGGGAGAAATAGGGATACACCTTGTTGTTTGATGGTTGGACGGATGGGAAAAGAATATCACTTACTAATTTTCTTGTTAATAATCCAAGTGGGACTGTTTCTTTGAATGCTATTGATACTAGTGATGTGATAAAGGATTGAAAACAAATGTTTGAGTTGTTGGACAACATTGTGGAAGAAATTGGAAAGGGAATGTAGACCAAGTTAGGATGGATGGGACTTCTAATCTTGTGACAACCAAGAAAATGTTAAAGGAGAAAAAAAAACCAAATTATTTTGGCCCCCTTATGCAGCTCATTACCTTCATCTAGTCCTTAAGGACATTGGAGAGCTTGTGGTATTCTATAATACCATTACCAATTCAAAGGAAATTACTGCATATATAGGCATACATGGGCCCTTAATTTGTATAAAAAGTATTCCAAGGGAAAGGAATTGGCAAGATTGGTTGTGACAAGGTTTGCAACTTCTTTTCTTACATTAAATTGTATTAAGCAACAAAAGAATGCTTTTAGATCTATGTTTGCATCGGAGGAATGGGCTACTTGTCCACATACTAGTAAAAGTGAGGCTAAGCAAGTGGTGAACCTAGTATTGAGTGATAATAGATTTTAGAAATTGATCACATATTGCCTAAAGTGTTTGATTCCACTTGTAAAAGTGCTAAGGCTTGTAAAGGATGATTCAAAACTAACCATACCATACATTTATGAGCAATGGATAAGGCCAAAGAGCAAATTGCTGAAAATTTTCAAGAGTCAAGGAATAAAAAAGTGTGGAAGATTATTGACACTAGGTGGAATTTTCAACTACATAGGCCTTTTCATGTAGCTGCATATTATCTTAATGATAGGTAAGTTATTTACCTTTAATCTTGTCATTTAAGTACTACTATCTTCTTTGTGCGTACTAACTTATTTCTTATTTAGTTTGGTATCATTATGACCAAAACTTTAATTTGGATAGTGAGGTGTTGATTAGTCTATATGAAACCATTGAAAGAATGGTTGTGGATAGAAGAACAAAGGTTACAATGGATCAACAACTTGAAAAGTTCAAGGGAGCTGAGGGGCTTTTTGGAATGAACTTGGCAATTAAAACTAGAGATAAAAAGCAACTAGGTATCTCTTTTGGTTTTTACCCTTTATAATCATTATAAAGTAAGTAATTACTTGCATACTTTATTAACTACATTGTATTCTAATTCTACACTTTTTGTTTTGATAGCTCTTTGGTGGGAGAGTTATGATGGAGAAGGTAGAGTTACAAAAGGTAGCCATGAGAATTTTGAGTCTCACATGTAGTGTCACGGGATATGAAAGGAATTGAAGTACATTTGACCAAGTGCATACTAAGAGAAGAAATCGATTAGAACAACAAAGATTAAATGAACTTGTGTATGTTAAATAGAATCTTCAACTTGAGATAAGGCAAAAAAGTAAAGAAGAGAAAGGGGATACCTATGATCCCATATGCTTGTTCGATATTGAATTGGATGATGAATGGATGTGTAACAACCCATCTTCATCACAGGAAAAGTCTATTACATCTACATTATTATTGTAAAAAGAATGCGAAATATATTATTTATTTATTATTATTTTTTTTTATATTTTTTTTTCAATTTCGAAAATATTCTTCCCTAGCACTAATGCCAACAAAAAAGAAATGCCAATTCACTCCAATAGGTATAAAAGAAATCTCGTAAGCATGAAAGCATTAACATTACACGTTGTACAGGAGATCAAATGCTACTCTAAGGTGAAATGTGTGCCCAAAACAGGTGATCATCCTACGAATGTAGCCAAAAGAAGGGGGAGTTTCATACATATAGACACTCCTAATCCTAAGCTGGTCATAATAACTAACTCACCCGACAAAACAAGAATGATTCAAAATAGATCTCCTCTCCAAACCCTAAAACTCTAGCCACATGGTTAGTGGTAAAGCTCAAGTTGCCTCTACCACTTCCATGTATGTGGACCTCTAGCCTCTAGGGGCATCCGATGGTACCAAGCCAAAAAAGCTGTAGGGTTGCTGAAAGGATCAGACAGTAACTCCACCAAGCTCTACAGGGGTGTCAAGATCCGACATGTACACGAAGATGATCCCTCCTTCCTGTCGTCCATTAACAGTGGTGAGATCCAGAAAACATCGCCCGTCAGTGCAGATATGTACCTCTAAGAGACGGAAGAGTATCTGAGGTCTAGGAAGATCACCATCCATCTGCTTTCGCAATAACGAAGTATCGCGATCATCACAGTCATACACACACAAAACACACAAGTAAGGATAAGCTACCCAAAAAGCAATCATAGCAAAATAGGCATATAATATATTAAGCATGGAGGTAACTAATACAAAATCACAACATGTAAGCATAGCACATGGTATCTATCTCATTCATCAGTCCAAAACAAATGATAACCAAGCATGCAGATGCAAACCATGATCTTAGGACTCTCTGTGGAAATCTAAAACTTGAGCGACCAGCCCGATATTCCTTAATCATGGTATAATAAACACAGATACCCTCACTAGAGATCTCAAAGCGGCACGTGCCTAAACCATTTGGGGAATACCGATAACTGATCATGAGAACCAGTGCTCTTTGTCAGGATTTTTGTATGGGGGAATCGCCACCACGACATAGGGTTTGCAAGGCCCTAGGTCTCCTGTGGAATCAGGCCATCCGTAGTCCTCAAGCTTTCACACCCGGCTAGCACCACGATCTCGCGAATACTGACACCTTTGGTACCGCATGCTCATGCACCAATGCATGTATGCATGACAACCAATTCATCATAAACAGACATTGATGGCAATATATATTAATATCCACCTATCGTTCTCACCCGAATAGGCATTTTAATAAAAATCACTTATCTTTCACACCCAGATAAGCATTTGTCAACAATGCCATCAAGTCTCAGTCTTTCACCACATCATGGATTCATCTAATTTATCCTCATAAAGATTACATCCTCATTCCTCACAACACTAGGCCCGATCCATCGTTAGCCCATCATTATATGATGCAACAAAGAGCCTATCCATCATTAGCTCTCCTATAGGATCCCAATTCCTCACAACACTGGGCCCGATCCATCGTTAGCCCGTCATCAGGTGACATAACAGAGAGCCCTATCCATCTTTAGCTCTCCTCTAGGATCTTATCCAAAGCGATCTCGATAAGGATAAACTAGGGTCCACCGCTTATCGTTCACACCCGGATAAGCCATTTATCAACAGTTTCATAACATACACATTATGTCATTTAGTCACCAATATTCAACAAGTTATGCCTTCAATAAATTTTGTCAAGGAAATTCATTCAATCAACACTCACCAAACTTCTCATATATATATATATATATATATATATATATATATATATATATAGTAAATCATGTATTTAAAGTCAGAAAATACATTATAAAACTTGTTAAGTTAAAAACTCAATTTTAGGTTATTGTGAAGTCTAGCTTGTTAAACTTTATTACAAATTGCTTTTTATTAAATTACCAAAAATGTATTTTTAATCATATAAGACAATAAAAATTATCCTTCATTAAATTTCGTATCTAATATTCATTCCATAGATCCACCATTTAACTCTTATCACAAAAGATTGAGTTTTATAAAGTTATACAAAAGTTATAAAAGCTCATTTTCTAAAACAGTTTCTAGCAGCCTCTAGATTTTTGTCTTTGTTTTGAAAATCATTTTGGAATAGTAAACGATTTTTGCTTAACATGATCTATACATGCTTGAAAAGGAAATTTTATCTATTTTCTAAAACAAGAAAGATCATCTCAATAAAAAATCTACAACTAAAAATACAAAAATAACAAGACAACAAGGTTAGAGTGACCTACTAGGGGACCAGCGAGCATACCTTGTCATTTTTCACATACAAGGAAACCTTTTCAGAGACCAAATCTTTTGTTTTATAAAATTATACTTAAATTTTTTTTCAAAAAGTCTAAGAACACCAAAAACCAAGGTCTACACAATTTTTTATGATTTTTGAAAGTTCACAGTTTTCAAAACTTCTTCCAAACAGAAAGCAAGTACAACTTTTAGCTTCCAAAAATCATTAAAAAATAGTAAAATGAACCAAATATATATGCTTGGATTCTTCCAAACTTCATTCTTTCAAAGATTTTCCCCAAATACAAAATCGATTCTTCCAAAACTACATTTTTCTGCCCACTGTCGGGTTAGCATTTTCAGACAGTGTATTCAACTTTCAAAAAGCTTAAATTTTTCGTTTCTTAACCTTTTTATACTTTTCTTATGTCCATTTTGAATTAAATTTTGTCTAGTTTACAACCAAATAACAATAACATGAAAATATTCACCACAGCTCCAGTTATCATAAAAACAGTGCAACATGTCTAGACGGAAAAGCCAAACAGCACCAAGAACACATCACATACTTGCACGAAAATGTGGTCTTTCATCAAGTTTAGTACTTTAAAAAATATCAACAATATTTTTAACAACAAGGCACATCCAAACATGTCAATCACTGATTTAAACACAAAAGAAAAAGGGTTACCTTTTCTTACAATGAGCTAGGGTTCCTTCAAGCTTACAAGGGTTTTTGGAGCAAAAGAAGGATCTTCTTCCAACTTTAAGAGGGTGAACCATCAACCAACAACCAAAATAGTTTATTTAGGACATGAACATGAAAAGAAACAAACTTTAGAACCAAGAGAGTCAAGGAACTAAGATCACTTTGGTCTTGATAGAAAAGGAGAAGATGAGAGAAGAAGAAGATGAAAGGATGGAGTTTGCTTACCTAGCACCTTTCCTTGGATGCCCTATCTTCTTCCCTCACCACCAACTCTTAGAGAAACTCAAACTAAGCTCACTCTTTTCTCTCTAGGTGATTATTGGCATTTTGAGGATTTAATATAAGACACATTTAGGAGGGGTAAATTGATAACTTGCAAAATGAGAAGTGTATTTGAATTTAAATGGAAAACAAATTCTTTTTCCCTCTCCCCTAGGTGGTGGACGGCCAAGCATGGGAGAAACCATGGGTGCACATGGTTTTTCAAATGCTTTAAGTACACTTGAAATGACTAAAGGTAGGTTTTTATGAAAGGATGTCTAGTTAGGTTGCAACTTACTTAGTTTGCTTAGGACTAATGGTTACATTTAGTTTGGTTGGACTTTAGGGAACGTGCAATTGGTTCTAGAAAGAGAATACTATATATTTCTCACATTGTCAGTGAAAAATGCAGTCAAATACCAAGTTTCGTGAAATTAGGTTTTAGATTTCTAGCACTTGAATCAATTAAAACAATTTAATTGATATTAGAGTCTAAATGAGTTTATGAGTCTTTAGAATTTATTTCGTCATGATTGAACTGACTTTATCCAATCAGGCAGTTGGGTTCACTTTATCTAACAGGATTTTAGACAGGTTTCTCGATAAACGGTCCAGAATAGCAACAGAGAAAAACCCAATATCTTGACCCTTTTAGAGTAGGGAAAGTTATCAACTAAATAGAATCTAATCATAATTAAATTTAAAATTAATTATAATTAAATTCTATGTTCTCGTATTGTTCATCAACCATACAAATCAGTACTAGTTCAACAAATATCATCACAACTAGATTTTGCCGAAATCTTTGCAAAATCTCAAACAAGAATAACATGCAACTTTTTATTATCTATTTTCCAACATAAAATAAATTTAATTCCTCTTGTTAGTTATTCAATCACTTGATTAGAGATCAACATGCTGTAGATCTTACACTGTCAACCTTCACAGTGTACCTCCGCATTGCTGAAATCCAAGCAGGCACAATTTCTGTAGAAAACTCTACTAAAATTGACACAATCAAATATGAGTAATTGTTCATTTATACTGAATTTAAATTTAATTTTCCTTTTTAGATTATCAACCACTTATGCATAAACTATAAAAGATAGGTCTTACAGGATGACCGAAAAAGAGAGGTAATTATTTATATTTAAAGGATTGAACTAGAAGTTATTCTTTTCTTTCGATTATATAGGTCCAAGAAGCTTGAATACCAAGGCCCATAAGAAGGGAAAATCCATAATAAGAGATGATAAAGATGAAATTAAAGACATAGAGGAAGGGGAAGAGCTTTTGATATTAGAAGATGAAGATGAAGATGAATTAAGTGATGTTGATCTTGGGGGTGATGATTGATCTTGGATAGAATTTTTTTTTTAGGCTGTACTCCTTAATTTGTGCAATAGCAGTAGCCACTATTTGTTGAATTTATGTAACAACATCATTGTTTTTTTTTTTTTTTTGAGATATGTTATTGAATTGTGTAGTGGCAAACAACTATTTTTGCTAAATTTGTGTAGCAGGTAGCCACTTTTTTTTTTTGCCTTGTGGCTTTTTTTTTCGTTTTGAAGCTTATATGTAACTTTGTTAGCTATTTGATTTCAAAATGCAATACACACACACACACACATATAGGTTGGATATCAAGATACTCAATGAGTAACTTTTGGTAGAGTTACTCCACTCAATAACTCTTGGTATATATTAAATTTTGATAATCCAACCGTTAAATAAAAAGTTTTTAATGAATAGATCAAGTATATAGATTTTTATAAAGTTTGAAAACTATTTGATATTTTATTAAATAAATTCAAATTAATGTATAATATATTTTTCTAAATTATAAGTAAATGTCAACTATAAGATTAACTAGTTACAAATGCCAGATTTACTTAAAATTTGGTATGCATGATCATTGAGATAATATCAAAATATTCATAGGTTGGATCATTAAAATTTAATATATATATATATATATATATATATATATAATGAGTTATTGAATGGAGTAACTCTACCAAGAGTTACTCTTAGAGTAACTTGATCCCCCTATATATATATATATATATATATATATATATATATTAGTATTGATCATGCATCTTAGGATTCACGATATGATTCAATTCGCAAATCGACAAATAGGCTTTTCGATTCATGATTTGTATCCCGATTCTACTACCATGCTTTGCACCCCAAACATTGCAAATACATTTATGGAGGCATGTTCAACTCTTGTTGATTTTGGCAATTGCCATTATCATAAAAAGGCTCAAATATTTCTTTTTGTCCTTTGAATTTTGATTGTGTGCAATTTTGATCTTTCAATATTTTTGAGTTAATTAAATCTATTTAATTTTAAAATTAAGTAAATTTGGTTCCCTGTCAATTTTCATATACTTAAAACCTTGAAATTTTCATTTTCAACTCAACTTTTATAAATTGAATTGATTAAATTATTTTGAAAATATAGTGTATGCACTGTCAATGTAGAACCTTTCTACACTAACATCCTATAAAATTTAACTATTTAGGCACATCATCTTAATTGTTAAATTTAAAAAAAAAAATTAAATAGTTAACCAGCTGCTATTTTTTCCGATCATTCTCCCCCACCTCACTCTGTCTTCTCAAAACCTTAATGTAACATCTTGGGTGCTGACAAGGGCGGGAAGTGATTGTCGATGCAAAAAAGATGATGAACGGACAAGGACTGATCCTTGGCAAGCTTCCAACGGGAGGGACACATAAATGAATCAAATACACACTGAAATGAGAGGGATCCAAAGGCTGTGTAGGTATGAGACTGTACAGTTGAGGATACCTTAAAGGAATTAATTAGTACTATATATACCAACAAGATGCATCTACTTTTCGATAACTTATCACTTAAGAACACCACAGTTAAGTGTGCTTTACTTGGAGCAATTTTGGGATAGGTGACATCCTGAAAAGTTTTCTAGAAAGTCTGTGAGTGAGGACAAAACATGCTGAAAAGTATTGTATTGGTTTGTGGCGACAATCGTTGATCCTAAAAGCAACCAAGCGTTACACCTAACCCCCTATTTTTTTCCAGCCACCCTCTTCCGCCCCATTCCCCCATCTCAACCCTAACCCTTCATCTTTTTTTGGCCACCCTCCTCCACTCTATGTTCTGTCATCTCAAAATCCCAACTTACAATTTTTTTCAAACACCTTTGTGACACTTGTTCACATTGAACACAACCTATAGTTATTTAATTACATAAGTTTGAATTGATGAAAATATGGGTAAAGTTTTTTGTTGATTTTTTAATAATAAACTCTAAGTTTAATAGAATTTAAAAATGATAGTAAAAGATGAAAGATAAGACTGTATATATATATATGTTGTAAAATTGTACATTGTGATTTGGTAATACATAACAGCATAAAATACAAAAGAAAAAATAAAAGTACATAAAAAAGATCCTATACAGAGCAGTGCCAATTTATTTTATTCCTTATACAAAAAGAAAAATACTATAATATAGGTCTTCAGATCATTGCCCATTGAAGTATCCTCTAGCTTGTACTTAGCATAACAAGGCTTTAACATTGTCTTCAATAATCCCGATCAATCATACATAGAAAAAATAATAATGGAGTGAGATGTTTTGTTTAAAATCACTTTTACATGTATGGTAGGAAGTTTACCATAAAACAAAGATAAAACATAGCTGACAATAGAAGCGAACCTAGGATTCATTCTAAGTTATACTATACTAGACTGCCTTTGACTAGGTATGGATCCATACTCCTTATTGGTGAGTAATAGTTTTAATCAGAACCGAGAAGTGACTGAGAGTACATATACCTCTCTCAACATCATATTCACATGGTACATTCCTCTTCATCATTGAAGAACAAAATAACCATTTAGGATATCGATTTATAGAGGTTTACTCTCATACCATTCTTGGAATGCTAGGCAATTGTTGAGGTTATCGAGCTTGGTCAGACGAATATTCCGGCTTGAGAGCGCTACCCTAGCCATTAGAATCTTCACTACACGATGCCTACCCCCAAGACCTTTTTGTAAGTGGGTCCCTATCATTCATTACTTAGCGTACCAAACTATAACTTCCCAAGCAAGGTGTCATACCATTGCATGTCACTTGCTTTACATTACTCACTAATCTATCAAATTTCACTTCTCAAATAGAGTTTTCCTTAATCTTACTTAATTTGAGCACCAGTAACATTTTTGCCTTATAATGTAGAAATTACATGATAATAATTTAGAAATCATCAAAATTTTAGTAGTATAACTACTTATCAAAATTTAGCAAAAGAATAATTTGGTAATCACAATTTAATTATCAAAATTTTAGCAAAATAATGACTTAATAATTTAAATATTATTATTAAAATTTTAGCAGAATAATAATTTAATAATGAAAAATTTATCACTAAAATTTTATCAAAATAACAATTTAATAACAAATAATAATTAAATTTTAGTAGAGTAACAACTTAGTAATTATAATTTAATATTTTAAATTTAAGCAGAGTAACAATTTAGCAATTATAATTTAATAGTCTAAATTTGAGCAAAATAATAACTTAGCAAAAATTAGGTAATGATAATAGTAACAAAGCTTATGCCTAAACGAATTTACGGAAAAACATTTCCTACCAACATGCAAACTAACAATAATTTAGAACCAACACTACTCCCCCCATTACCTCAAAGGTAGTTGATGAAGAGGAAGAAAGTTAATAGTAATGTTGGTGCAAAGCTCTTACGAAGAGATTGTTTACTAGTCGATGAAACTTAGTAATTTGGAGGTGTGAGGACTATGAAAGTTCTATCCAAAATGGTGCCTATTTATAGAGAATGGAGGTGGGTTAGGTGTCCAGAAAGTTGCATCATGCATTATGTTATAATTTGGGTTTCTTATTTTTTTAATTGAATTTAGGGACACATATTCAAAATAGATGGTCTTTTAGGGTTGGGGACATGTTGCATGAGTTGTCCCTAAGCTCTTTAGCATAAATTTTATTTGTAAGTAAATTAGCCGGTACTGATAAAATTGACTAAACCTGAAAATTTTAGCTTTTAAAATCAAAATAATGCACTTTAATGCAAAACTAAAAAAAATCAAGAATAAATTTCTAAAAATAAATATTAATTTTTATTAATTTATTTCAAATATATACATATATATATATATATATTGTATTTTTGCTCTAGAAAATTCATATTAAATTCATTTTAATTTAATAAATACCAAAAATTTTATGAAAATTCTAAAATTAAATATTTTAATTATAAATGAACTGGGATTATCATTTTAATCATTTATGAATGTCAAACTAATACTGGCTAGGCTTAACAAACATCTAAGAGTATTTTGGTCATTTTATACTAGAAATTTTTCAGAAAATTCTCAAAATTATATTTTAAAGCATATAACATAATTTTAAACTTAAATTGACATTTTAATGCCAACTGAAAAAAATTTCATGTCAACCATTAGTGTTGAGAAATAATGGCAAAACTATCATTTTCTAATTTCTCTAGACTCCGACTCGAAAAATTATTAAAATAATGATTCGATAGCTCTTGACATTCTAAATTTAACCATGAAAAATATAATTTTGAGATCCTTTCCTAACTTTTTAGAATTAAATTGTCAAATATTAAAAAAACAGTTGAAAATTGAAATAGGAGTATTTTTGTTATTTCACAAAAACTATCTCAATGAAAAATTTCTAAAATTTTTATTAATTATTCTAAGTATATTGATGACTAAAAAATAATTTTTTAAACACTTCTAACTATCTTTGTCTATTAATTATGTTATCTAGTTTTTTAAGGACGAAACGATCATTTTACCAATTTTCAGACTTTTCTTTCCAAAAATTATTAAAAATCTAAACTAAATACTACTTACGAATGTAACCATGGGGATCAAATTTTTAATATTTCCATCTAGTTCTCTATAAATAAATACAGAATAATTAAAAAAATTGTTCAATAGGCAAAAAAGTAAAGGTGTTACACTCCTCCTTCCTCCAACCTTACATTTTTTTTTGGCCACCCTTCTCCTCCTTACTCCACCATCTCAAAACCTTAATCCCTCATTTTTTTCAGCCACCTTCCTTCGCCCCACTCCCTTACTCAAAATCCCACCTCATTTTTTTAACCACCCTCCTCTACCCCACTCTCCAATCTCAAAACCCCACCCCATTTTTTCAGCTACTCTCTTTCGCACCATTCCCTTATCTCAAAACCTCAACTTCTCATTTATTCTTGCCACCCTACTCTACTCCACTCTCCTATCTCAAAACCCCAGCACATTCATTGATATTGAATTACTTGCAACGTGTACAATGTGATATAAATGAACCAAATTGATATATAAAACAACCATAAAAATAAGTTGTGAGAGGGAGAGACAAATGTTGGACAAACAGAGAAGAGGATTTGAATGGAGATGGGAGACATGGAGTTACGAGTAGTTTTTTTCTTTTAATTCAATTTTCAAGTTTAATGGGTATGATGACATATTAAAATAGATAAATTCTATTGAATGTAAAGAGACTTTACACAGACAACATATATATTAATCTCATTATCTTTTGCTCAACTCACAACTAACATCAAATTTTACCAAAAATTACAAAAAATCTCAAAATTTTCCCCTTCAAATCCTAGTATCACATCTTTTAAAATCCTTGAAATTTCCATTAAATTTCTTCAATTTAATTTTTTTAAAAAATCACATTTTAAATCTATCACAAACCTTCAAATATTTATATAAAAAATAAAAATTTGAATATTTTAAAGTAAAACAGAATCAACGAGTGACCAAATATGCTTAATTTAAAATATAAGATTTAATTAAATAAGAAAAACTTTAAAACCCTAGATCATATGCAATTTAAACTAAAAAAACAATTAAACCTTATAAAAGTAACATGTTCTATACTTAAACGGTTAGCGATAACAATTAAAACTAATTTTCTATACAACTTTAAAAATTATTATAACTAAACGTGTTTACAATTTGATTTAAATCCAATCATTAAAAAATATAATCTTGTGATCCAATTTACATTAGTTTAAAAATAATATCAAATTCAAATCAATGGAGTCTGATCTTTTGTTGTTTAAACTGGATCAGTTATTTAAATGTCGTATTTTTAAATTTTTTTAAGAGCAACACTTTAATTTTTTGTTAGCAAACAAATTTATTTTATTAACCATAATAAAGATATTATATTAGTGCAAAATGCTATTAAAAATTATGAGATATTATAACTGTAGAGTTTATAGAATATTATTATAGGCTTTTTTACCGGCATGGTGTAGTTTTAAAAAAAAATTCCACATTTGGTGTAAATGGAAAAGTATTTCCGTAGTTGGTGTAAATCGACAATAGGGGAGTCGATATTAATTTAGAAATTGACATTCACATTTTCAATTTATTAAAATATTATGTTTTTTAAAAAAATAATAGAAATAGACAATAGTTTTTTTTTGTTTTTAGAGAAAAGGAAAGTAGATAATGACTTTCATTATTTTTTGAAAAAGCAAAGTAGACAATGTCATTATCTACTTCTTTGAAAATATTTGCACGCTCTCCCCTATTTATACTGTGTCTGTTGCGGTTATTCTAACTTTGAATTTGTATGTTTTGCTGGTTAGCAAGAGCATCAACCGATAGGTATAATATTTGATTTTATTAATTTAATTATTTGTATATTAAATTTAGTTGATTATCATACCTACTACAAGATTATTATCTATGTTAAGATTACTACCCCCTCTTCTAACTCTATAACCATCTAGAAATTTAGAATTATGCATTTCTCCATAATTAATATTAGACAAATAAACAATGGAGTTGCTTGACTTGAACCGGTACACTCTTCAAGACCTTCAATACATTCATCTTGTATCTCATCTTCTTCATCTTTACTAAAATCACTCACAATATCTCTAATGTGAGTATAATCTTCAACATTGTCTGATGCCATCTAAGAAAAAAATTACTTTAAACATGTATATAATCATCTAGGTTTAATATAACAAATAATTTAAATTAATAAAATAAAAATATTATACCTATAGGTTGATGCTCCCACGAACCACTGAAACATACAAATTCATAGAATAATTGCAACAGACACGATATAAATAGGGGAGAGCGTGCAAATATTTTCAAAGAAGTAGACAATGACATTGTCTACTTTCCTTTTCTCTAAAAAAAAAAAAAGAAGCAAAGTAGACAATGCCATTATCTACTTTGTTAAAAAAAAAATAAACAATGCCAATGTCGACTTCCATTTTTGTATATATATTTTAATAAATCGACACTGCTATTGTCAATTTCTGTTATTTTTCTAAAAAATAATATTTTAATAAATCGACAATGTGAATGTCGATTTCTAAATTAATATTGACTCTCTCATTGTCGATTTACACCAACTACAGAAATACTTTTCTATTTACACCAAATGCGGAATTTTTCTTTAAAACTACACCATGCCAGTAAAAAAGCCATTATTTAAAAATGTTGTTTAAGATTATTTGAGATACTTTATCAATACAACACATCACACATTTTAAGTTTATTTGAGGGTAAAATAGAAAAGTTAAGGTTTAATTATTTTTTTAGTTCCTATAGTTAAAAATAATCTGTTTTAGTTCCAATACATACACTTTCAATATCGTTTTGGTTCCTGCCATCAAGTGTATCTTAACTCTGTAAAATAAAACCTTCACAGAATAAAAATTGGCGGTGTAAAACCACCACAAATTGACATTTTTAACTTTTTTATTCAATTTATGACAATTTAAAACAACAAGAACCAAACCGATATTGAAAGTGCATGTATAAGAACTAAAACGAATTATTTTTAATTTAGGAACCAAAAGGTAAAATTTGTATAACTATAGGAACCAAAAAGGTAATTAAACCAAAAGTTAATATAAGTATGCTCTACTATTTAATTTGTTTTGGTTTTGAATATAAGAACCAAAAACTGAACCAAATGAAAAATACATTTTTTCTTTATTTTCAATTTTTCCAGTTAACAGTTTTTTTAATTTTTTTTTTAGAGTAAATTATATCAGCACCCCTTCAAATTACATACGATACCCTTCCTTTTCTATCCCTACACTAACCCCTTAATTGTTTGAAAAACATTATACTAATATCCCTTATACATTACACTAATCTCCTCAATTGTTTAAAAAACATTGCATCGTGTACTACAATAAAAGATATTGTAAACATTAAAAAAATAGGGAGATTATGTGCAATCTGAAAAAAACTCAAGAGGTGTCAGTGTAATTTACTTTTATTTTTTAAATCAATTTAAAAGTCTAAAACAGTTTAGATCGATTGTTGAAAACCTAATTATAATCCAAAAACTATCAACCAAATATTTGAAATCATATGCCGAAATGACAAAAAATAATGTCCAATGGATAGTATAAAATTCATGAAAGGAAATTTTTATAACGAAGAAATGCCGAAGTACCTGGGATCCAGAATGTACAAATACAATTTAAATAACCATTCAGGACAAAAAGGATGACTTTATAATTCTAGTCAAATTTCCATGGCAGATTTTTCTGTCTAAGAAGGTCTTTAGTTCCTTTACTCTCTGCCGGGTTAACGCAACACAGTCCTGAAACCACCACAATCGTTATAACTTCTATCTATATAATTTCATCCATCATATCATATACGTACTATTAATTCTCTCCCTTCAGTAAATGATTCATAACAGGGACAATACTAAACTTTTCCTTTCTGGGATTTTTAATGTACACTAATTAAATTTCCACTATCACCTACTTTGTCATAATTTCACCCTTCAAATTTAAAACTCAAAATAAACATCTACAGTGAATGAACATTTAGGAAAATATTAAATCAGAAAACTCTATTACAATTAAACATTGAAAGATGATTTTAATAAATATTTGAACCTCAATCAGACAGAAGCAAGCCTTAGTATGGTCCCGCTTCGAATATCAGTTGTGGCATATAAAAGTTCCAGAGGACCTCAGATATCTTATATTCATTTAAATTGAAGAACTGACTTAAAATTTTAGAAGTATTTACAGTAATTTTGATGAAATTGCTCACTACTGCATTAATGTTGATGCTATAATTGTCACATGCATTGTTGTCAAACTCTTTTGAGTCAACTAATAGCCTCTTACAAGTATACAATTCTAAGTAGAGAAAATGAGTTAACTCACTATTAAACTCTTTTCTAGATAAACTTAGGTAAACTCATTAAACTCGCATAAACTCTCAAGTCAAAAAACTAGTCAGGGAGTTTGAAATCAAATATAATTTTTGCCTCCCATTAGTGACAATGTTTTACTATGACTCAAATGATTTGAAGAAAATAATTACTTTTTGAAATGTTTTTTTCCTTTAGGAACTTATGTTTTTATGAATTTATATATGATTTGGTCATTTATGTGGTTTGATCTTTATTTAGTACTAATGTACTATCACATTTTATTATTGTGATTTGCTACTTTGCTTTATTATGAATTGAAATATTGAATTATTGATGTGTTAAAAGTATTATGTTCTGCATGTATATCATTACTAGGTTTTTTTAATGTTATCTTTATATTAGGTAAATTCTTATGAGTTTACAAGTCAAAGTTTGCAGAAGCTCCAAAAGTTTATGTAGACTCTAGAGTTTGGCAACCTTGGTCATATGATTCACCTCATTTGTACCATTGCAATGTGCAAACTAACCTGGATAGCAGAAGTATAGGCAAGAGCTGGCCCACCAGGCTTGTAAAGAGATATTAGTTGACCGGATGTATCCAAAACTATTGTCACATGGCTTTCCATAATGGATTCTTCTTCTGCAGTAGGATCTGCCAAGATGTAATTCTTGTGAAGTATGCACGTTAATGAGAACGGAATGCTTCTTAAGGTAAGCTTCCTCTTCTCCTTATTGACTGGCTCCTGTGCCTGCTTTTGTCCATCTTCATCAGACATGAGTACTATTTTGCCATCATCATTCAGAAATTCATATAAGACAAAACCAATTTGGTAATACCGCAACAGTGTTGAAATTGAAAGGCATCACAATAAGAATATCAACAGCAACACAAATTCTCCTTAAGCACAAGAAAAGGCTATCCTCTGAATGATTCTGAATAGAAAGCACAAATCACAGCTCTGTAGCACGCAATAGTGGCACAATGTTGATGGGTTACAACATGTTCCAATGTTGCTTTAGGGCTTTTTTAGGGTAGAAAAGGACATTTTATTCTTAGTCAAACCTAAAAAGAAAAAATCCCTATACCTCCCCCTCCCGCAATTCAGCAACCAACAGGACAGCCTTCTTTGTTCTCTCTTTCTATTCTCCTAGTGGTCTCTCTGCCCATTCATTTTCGCCAGAGACAACATTATCTCCAGTCATTTTACGGTGACTGCGAGTGCGGTGAAGGACTGCAGCCTTCTCTTCTCAACAGAACAAATTAGTGATACCAAGTCTTCTCTCTGACAGTCCTACCAACCAGTGACCACCTACTATTATTGACTCTTAATATTTTCCAGCTATATTCTATTTCCAACTACTTCTCCAGCATTTTTCCAGCCACACTGCAGTGTTTTCCCACTTTAAGAATTAATGCCTATAACTTTTTATTGATAATTATAAAAAAATGTCGTGAATTTTGAGTTTCTTGAGCATTATATATGTAATTGTGTATAGTATATAGATTACAAATATGTATAACAAAATAACAAAATTTTAAAATAGTGGTCATCCTGCTATGTGCTATCCAAGATTGATAACTATGCCCATAAGTAGCCCCCTTAGCCAGTGCTAGATAACAATCTCCAAAAATAAGTTGACAAAGTAACAAAACAGTAAAAGATAAACATAATAATTGTAATGACTCTATAGTCTATTCTAACTATTCCCCCTTGGCTGACCCATCCTCAATTGGTTGATTCTTCTGCTCCTTGCTCCTGGATTCCTTGTCTACTCTCTCCAAATGTGGGGCTTATTGTTCTGAGTCAGAGGCCTAACAATACCCCTCCATCCACAGCAGTCTTGTCCCCCACGCTAAAATCAGGGAATTGACTAGTAAGGGTGAGATGATCCTCCCAAGTAACTTCCTCGGTTTGCCCTTCCACTTGACAAACAATTGGTTGACAATGCACCCTTGCAGTTTAGTAGTTCTGGAGTCAGGGATAAATTCTGGTCCAAACACATCAGCAATGTCTGCCTCTAGCCCAGCAGGTAAAGGAGAAATATTGTGAAGAGTCCAAAAGCTTGTTTGAGTTGTGACATGAAAATACTAGATGAATGTGATATTGTGAGAAGTAAGAAGGTGATGTTTGTAAACTACTACTCCAAGTTTAGCCACAATCTGGCAATATAACCGGGAAGCCAACTTAGGATTGATACTCTCAGTGATAGAAGTTTGCCTGTGAGGTCAAAGCCTAAGAAAGTCCCAATCTCCTGCTTGAAAAAACAACTCTCAGCAACGGGCATCTGCTGCATTTTTCATTCTTTGCCGAGCACAAGTCGGGAGATAATTAAGTTGCCTTATAATATGCCAAACTAAAATCTCATGACAAGACAACCTACCCTTGCTCAACCAGTATCTTTGATTCTCTGATTGTGCATCAAAAACTTTCTCCCATTTTTTCTGTATATCCACCAATGCTTTCTGCACATTAACCATGGACAACAACTACAATTCTGCATTGGAAGCCTTGATTGCTCCAATCTCATCATCCATCAAAGACCATTTTGCCCCAATTCGCCTCCCATCTAGGAGTTAGCAAATGTGATTTTCTTTCATGATATTCCAAAGAAGATCACAGACTGGTTGCCACTAGTTCCCTCATTATCCGGCAGGTCAGACCACTATTAGGAACCTTAGCTATACAGTATAGAAAGAAGAACTATTTTATTCAGAAAGATGAATACAGGGTTTAGAGTAATGACCCAGCAAACCCATATACATCAATCCCCAGTGCTAAGCTCCGGCTGAGGAAGTGTCCTCTGTCTCTACTCAAAAATCCAAAAGTTTAGATAAAGATAACTGAATTTTCATAAGTAGCATCCTTAGCCAGTGCTACATAACAAGAGATAACAACCTCCGAAAAATAAGATGATAAAGTAACAGGACAGGATAACAACTAAAAGATAAACATAATAATTTGTAACAACCCTATTCTATTTAATCCCCCTTGGCTGACATATCCTCAGCTGGTTTATTCTTCTGCTTCTTGTTCCTAAATTACCTCATGTACATTTTTCAAATGTGGGGCTTATTATTCTTAGTCAGGGATCTAACAGATTTCTAATATGACTCAATTATACTGAAGATGTGCTACTTACAACGAGATAAGGCAGCAAGTGCAGAAAGTAAAGCAGCATCAAAAAGAGCACCATCTGCATCCAAACAATAGACATCCCGCACAATAAAGAAGGCAGCAGTTTGTCATTCAATAGATTGATAACTATACAATCAGAGCAAACAAAGACAGGGTACCTCACACCAAATTTGGTGTACTATGCATTCTTTCTATGGTTGATATGTGAACTTTGGTAAATGCAGCCATATAATCTGCTAACCACTTTAAACAGCATAATTTCAGCTGAATGTTCAGGCACTATTGCACTCTAATGATCATAAGTAACATAAAAAATTCTATGTACTTTATAGTAAGAACATACCAAAAGATGTGCCAGAGAGGCAGCCACGATCACTTCTGCATATCCTCATTCCAAAAGGATTCAAAGAAACAAATTACACATGGGTATCAACAAAAAAAAATTGATACCTAGGAGCCAAATGTAAAACATTTCCTTTTCATTTTCTTCATTTTCTTCGGCTTCTTTTTTTATTTATTTTGTGGTAAATAAAAGGTAGGTGGAGTGACTTTGATATAATTAGTTTCTTGCACCATCTGAAATAAATGAACCTAACAAAGTGACAGAAAAGATTAAAACATGCCTTGAAATGGTGTCGGACAACTGCTTTGACACCACCGGTGATGCTTCAGCAGGCCTGCCAGGCCTAACAATTGGAGAACAAATTGGAGGCATGTGGAAATCAATAGCCGAAATAGCAGATAACATGTTAATTTTATGGCATATGTGGGCAGAAGACTAAACAACTAACACACAAGTGGCACAGCCGGTGATAGCCAACCTATACAACCCTCATCTGGTGACTCCAAGGAGGGAGTCATAACTTCCATTTTAATAGCAGTCAACATAGTCTGAGCAAAGATCAATTAAGAAGTCGTTAAATCCATTCCATAATAAAGTCAAGAGCCCAAATTCACAACAACATTGAATAAAAAAGACACAGAAAGAGTGACTAACAGTTGATCCAATCATCACAAGAGCTGACCCATTAGCAGTCGCAACAGCACCTGATCAAATGATTTAACCACCTAAGTTTTGCTCCAAGTGTGAATAACATACTACATACCAAAGATTTTGCAGATTGTAAATTAGTAGAAGAAAAAGTAATTAACCAAGAAAAATACTTGTTTCTCTAGCTTCTCCAAGTGGTCTACCATCAGGGCATATGGATTCAGTAAAATGACACTCGAAATATCGAAGCGGAAACAGGCGTCTAAAGGCATCAACCTCCATCTCTGATGACAAGTCTTCAGAAGCATTTGGTAATCCCATTCTATTTTTGATGTTCAACAAAAGAGAAAGCCAAGAGTGTAATAAAAAAACGAAAAAGTAACAATAGCAGCCAGAAAATTGAAAATAGCATTAAGTACATCAAAGATCAATTGTATATAATCAAATTGTATAGCACTTTCTCCTCTGTGATAAGTTTTTTCCAGTGACAGAGAAAAGAAAAAACATATGAGATCATTTCTTTCATTCCTTTTTCTTTTTCGAGAAGATGAAAACCCAGATCATGTTTCTTAATAATTTATAAAATATGCATTATAGGAGTACAACTTTAGACACCAAGAAAGAACAAGATAATTTATTTCCTGTTAGGTTAAAATTAAACTAATCATTTAAGAGTACAACTTTAGACACTCATTTAGGAATCAGTTCTTACATGGGAAAAAAACAAAAAAAACCTAAGTTTTAGTCCCTATAAGGGTGTATAGGACTAAAACTTAAGAAACATAACAACAATAGGTCAAGTGGGGCAAGACATGGTCTTACATCTGATAGGTCACAAGTAGGGGTGGCAAAGCGGGCCAACCCGTCCCACCTCGCATCAACCCACCAAAAGTGGGGCGGGGTAGGTTGACCCGCCAGCAAGAAGTAGGTTGAAAAGTTGAACCCTCCCCACCTAGTAATGAATTGGCGGGTTGGCTCGCCAAAGAATAATGAGTAGGTCGGTGGGTTGTACAAAAGGCGAGTTGGCAGGTCGACCCGCTAAAAATAGGTTGGCGGATTGATCCACCCCACTTTTTTTTTATAGAAAAAAATCAGTTAAATTTTTTTTTTTTGTTATCATCTAATTGAATTGGATTAAATAATTTTTATTTTAATACACGTTATATCACTTTGAATCTTTGATTGTTTGACTTATAATTTTATTATTATTTTATTATACATTAAATATATGAAAGAGAAATTATATTTTTTCATTCAAAAGTTATAAAAATAATTTACTTGAAAATAAATAACACATCTCATTCAAAAGTATGAGAGATTATATTTTTTAGTATAGCATTGAATTGTATTTAATTACAAGTAGAACTAACGCCAAACGCATGTGTTATTGTTGTCATTATATTTTTTAGGATAACATTGCGAATGTGGAGTAGTGTGTGTAGAGCATCTTTTACTTTTTTTTTAAATTAATGTCTTTGGTACAATAACTAAAGAAGGAGAAAATTTAAAAATAGGGTTGCGGGTTGGCCAATGGGTTGGTGGGTTGGGCGGGGCAGGTTTTACTGACTTACTTTTTGGCGGGTCAAGTGGGTCAACCCGGCTGGTTGAACCCGCTTTGCCACCCCTAGTCGCAAGTTCAAATCCTCACTCGTCTCATTGGGGTGAAGTAAATGAAAGTACCTCTTTAAGCACTCTTTAACCCTTAAAGTTTTCCTTGCCTTGGACTGGGATACCATCCCCTCCTCCTAAATTACATATATCAAAAAAAAGAAAAAAAAAGTAGGGACCAATGTGTACTAAATACTAATACATGCATATAGGGAATAAAACTAAGTGTTTTCACCTAAGGAATGATTCCTAAATGTGTCACATATGGGGATCGAATGATTAGTTTAACCTTTCATGTTATTAAACAAATCCAAACAGAGACCAAAATGGTGTCCCTAATTTGTTTAACTAGTCTAATGAGCTCGCGATGTTGCAGAATCATACAACGTGACCAACCATGTTTCTTTCTTGAAACAAGAAGAGAGTAATAGACACTACTATAACAGCCACGAATTAAAGACAAAGATGGACCGATAGATCCTCAAAACCCAATCAGCATTTTCGAAACCGATGAAGAAGATGCTACTAGTAGTTGGACTTGACATTATATCAAACATCTTAAAGGAACAGAGCATCCACATCACAATGACCCAATAAACCAACCCTAATAAAATAAGGCTAAGATAATAATAAAGCAAATAACAACAGGTCCTCACGGCACTAGAAGGGTGGTGAAGAGAAGCCTTGGTCATTCCGCTGTGTCAAGACAGAGAACTCAAAGTTGTGAACAGTGGAAGAAAGACACAAATGAGTCGAAAATATGAAAAAAAAAAAACAAAAAAAAAAGTTTAATACATCAGCTTTTTAGTTTAGACACCTAATTAAGGATTCCCAAAAAATTCAGACACCTGCTCATGTATTTAAAAAGAAAAATGATAGAATGATTAGAAATCTAATTCACCGCTAAATATATATGGTTTAATGGATTGCAGTATCATTTCAGCTATGGATATCATTTTGATTTTTAACATTTTCGTTGTTATAAACTTTTTTATGTTTTCAATGTTTTGAAGGCTTGTCTGGTGGTCAGGATAAGATAAGATAAGATAGGATATGAGAGCAGAATAAGAATAAAATAAGATAAAAGCAAGATAAGTTATAATCTTATCTAATGTTTGATACACACCAAATAACAAACTAGATAATGATAAGATAAAATATAAATTATATTCAAATGACAAAATTACTATTTCATAAAATTACATATAATTTTCTAAAAGCAACTTTTAATTTAGTTTTTTATTTTTTTACAAAAAAATTACAATTTTAACTAAACTATACAATATTATTTTTTATTTATGTAATTACTTTTCCTGAAATTATCTAAAAATTATATAAGACTTTTAAAATTATAATTATTATTCAAATAATTTTATTTTAAAAATATTTAAATAGTAGTTATTTAAATTTTAATATTTTAATTAATAATATACTTTAAATTTACATATCAAAATTATTATTATACATAAATTAATATATATATATATATAAAGAAAGCTTATCCTATCCTGTTACTTTTTTACCTAGCTCTCCCGTAGGATAAGAAATATACTAGAATAAAAGGATAAGATAAGGGATAGGATAGCATTATCATATCCTACTAGCTCAACAAACAACGGATTACAACAGTATATGATAGTTATCATATCTTATCCTATCATACCTTGGCCACCAAGTGGGCCCTAAAATTATAATAAAAATGAGTTAATAATTTCAAATAAAAATAAAAATAAATGGTGAAAGAATATAAAGACGTGAGGTAATTTTTTTTTTTTAATGTTACAAAGAGTATCTCTTGTCATTCACCAAGATTAATATCTTTTCAAGGATTTGAAGGTAGTTAAAGGTAGTGTTATCAAAACTGGATCAGTCATCAACTTGGTCAAGGTATTGGTTTAATGGGTCACTGGTTGAACCAGTGAGTCAATGGTCAAACCACATGAATTAGTATAATATATATATATAATCCATTCATCATAAAAATATATTTAATATATGATATACACATATATTTCTTTTTATATGCTCATTTGTATGATAATTACTATATTATATTAATATATACATTAAAATAAATATAGATTATTGTCGGTGCTTTCTATCATGTATAAATCTGTATATATATTAAATACAAAAAAAAAATATGTATATATATTAATATGTAAATTAATATATAAATATATTATACTATTACAAATATAGATTGTAATATTGGGACTTGGAAGTCTGAAACTTAGGGTTGGGGCTTAGGGTAATTGATTATTAAAGCAGTAAATAGGAGGTAATGTAGCTGTGCAGTTTTCCTCACTTTTTTCAATAATATTCAAATTTTAAAATCAAAATTAATAAAAGCAACGTTTAACTTTTTAGTTTTGTTTTTTTCTCACCATTTCAATTACTTCTTTACTTCTTTTTCATTTCATACCTTCTTTTTCTAATCTTCTTTTGCTATTCCTTCTCTAACTCTCCCATCTCTGGCTCTCTCATTGAGTTGTTACTGGATTTCAACCATTGTGTCATCATCATCATCTACTACACCAGCCTCTACGTCACTGAGTGATCTCACAAAAAGCTACAAGAGATCCTTCGTTGTTGAAAGATGCTAAAGTCAAATGGTGTGGCAAAGATCTAACATTTGTATGTGTCTTGGCCAGTTTATGTAAAATGTTGGGTCACCCATTGTTTTAAAAAACTGACCAAGGCAGCCAAGTTATACCGAGTTGCATGCAAGTCCAATTGAATATGCTACTCAGACCGGCCATATGACTAGTTTTTGGTTCAACCGGTTGAATCGGCCGGTCCAAGTCGAGTTTTATAACACTGGTTAAAGGTAAGTTGTCATTTTTCAACCAATTATTTTCATATATATTAGATAAACCTGAGCCCATCACCATTTAGACCAACCAGTTGTTGGTAAAAGTGAAGTAATTTATGAAACTTATTTAATAAGCATTTATAGTTGTACACTAGAAAAGGAAATTGTTTAAATTACATAAAATAAGAAGAAAATTGATATATTACAGGAAGATTTATATGAAAATTATAAATTAAAAATGACTTAAATGCACTTTTAGTCCTCTTACTTTCATAGTTGTGCAATTTTAGTCCTCATACTTTTAATTAAGCAATTTTAATCCCCAAGTTTTATATAATATCAAAATTAAGGCCTGGTGTTAGTTTGACATCCAAACAGTAACAGAGTTTGCTGACGTCAGTTATGTTTTCCTTAATTGATAGATGATGTGGAAACATATATGATATATCAAAATATTTAAAAAATAATAAAATTAGAATTAGACTTCACATGAATTTTTCCAACACCTTTCCCTTACCAAATGGATCTGAAAGGGTTTAACTCATTCACATTTTCGATCAACAGATCAGAAACACCAAATGACCAGCTCTCAAACACATCCATAACCATTTTAACACATGCGAGCAAGAAGTATCTAGTCTCAGTGGCCTAATCTCTTCGTATGATTGTGTTAACGACATCATTGAGGCAATCTCAAAACCTATCATGAGTCGAGTACTCTGCTTAAGCAACCAAATCACAATAAAAATTAGCGAAGGGGTTTTATGCAATATGTAACGGCTGACCACTTTTAGGATCGAAGATTGTCCTTACAAACAAACACAAGACTTTTCAATGTACTTTGTCCTCACTCACATGCTTCTTGGGAAACTTCCCAAGAGGTCATCAATCTCATAATTGCTCCAAGCTAAGCACCCTTAACTGTGGAGTTCTTAAGTGATAGGCTACTGAAAAGTATATGCATCTTGTGTGTATAGGTAGCACTTATTAATTCCTTTAAGTTATCCTCAACTGTATAGTCTCATACTTGCACAGCCTCTAGATCCTTCTCATTCTGATGTGTATTTGATTCATTCATGTGTCCCTCCCATTGGAAACCTACCAGGAGTCGCTCCTTGTCCGTGGCTAATTTCTTTTGCACCAATGATCACTCCCCACCTTCGTTAACGCCTGGGATATTAGATGCCCACCAGCTTTCGCTTGGTTCGTGCTCGAACCACACCATATTGGGAGAGAGGCCCTGCTTTGATACTACTTTGTAACGACTGACCGCTTTTAGGATCGAAGACTGTCCCCACAAACCAACACAAGACTTTTCAACGTGCTTTATCCTCACTCACACACTTCTTGGGAAATTTCCCAAGAGGTCACCCATCCCATAATTGCTCCAAGTTAAACATGCTTAACTGTGGAGTTCTTAAGTAATAGGCTACCGAAAAGTAGATGCATCTTGTTGGTATAGGTAGCACTTATTAATTCCTTTAAGTTATCCACAACTGTATAGTCTCATACCTGCACAGCCTTTGGATCCCTCTTATTTTGATGTGTATTTGATTCATTCATGTGTCCCTCTCGCTGGAAGCCTGCTAGGAGTCGCTCCTTGTCTGTGCTTCATTTCTTTTGTACTAGCAATCACTCTCTGCCCTCGTCAACGCTTGAGATGTTACACAATATAGTGAAGGATCTAAGAATCCACATTCCACAAACATTTGTAAAACTAGAAAAACCTTGAAATTTTCTTTGGAGTACATGATTTCTTTAGGTTTAAGAACAATAGGGAGCTTCTCTTGCCATTCCTTATTCTTCTTAGTTGCGCGACTGTGAGCATCATTAATGACCCTAATCAAACACATGGTGTTTACCCAAAACATGAAAAAAGGATGAGAAAACGGGAGAAGGAGATGAACCCAAAATCTAAAAATATGCTAAATGATGGAGCATTTGACGGGTTGGTGGCACTCGTTGTGCCAAGCTCTCCTCATGCACTCGTAAGGCTTTGGCCCTAGTCATGGCATCTACAAGTTAAAAGTATTAAACTAAACTGCCCAAGACACTTTTTTCTCTTTCACTCACGCACACACCCAAACACTAACACACAACCATGAGAACAATATGGGACAATTACTACTTGCCATTAGCTTCACTTGTTTTATTGTTGCTATTCTCATGTTGACTAGCAATGATCATTAGTAGCTCTTTGCTAAAGCTACCAAGTTCGGTTCCTATTTAATTTGTGCCATGTCGATTACATTAATGCCATGTTCCTATTTAATTGCAGTACATATAGTTTCATACACTCTATGTGGGCATGCAACGCAAGGGATAAAGTGTTGTCAGTGGTTTGTATATTTGGATAGCAGCAAATAATAGCAACAAAGTGATATAATCCAATTATAGGTGGATGGGTCAAATAATACCATCAAAACCTTGCTTATGTGTGTGTGTTATTGTGTCTTTTACAAACTAAATTGGGAAACAATGTTCATTGGGGCTTCTTATGTGTAGTAGATGACAACACCATTCATTTAATTTCTCAATATAATGTCGAGAGTCATACCCTGCCAAATTATAATGATATTGTCCAATTGTTTTATGCCCTCATGCTCAACCATTTTATTGCCACACACTCCTTGCTACGCACATATGCTCCCCTTTTCCATAACATGCTCACCATGTCAGGTTAGTCCCCTCCAAGAATACATTAACACCATGTCATGTTTTGTAAGTACAAGACATTGAAGACTAGTTTGATGACCAAATTTGTGTTTAATATGTTTAGTAGAAGAAGAATCAAAAGATGGCATTTTTCTTATCTTATTAACACCAACTAAAACACACTGCCAAATACAGTTTATAAGGATACAAAGTATGATAAAAATGAGCAATTTGTATTGCTATGCTTAACTGAGATGAAGTAGCAATTAAATTTACCCTCTGTTGATTCAAGATGAAGGCCCATTTTTACTTTCAATCTTATTGAGATCATCCATAAGAACTCCAAAAACCAAGTCCAAGAGTACTTGGTTTCAGCTTCCACTATTGCAAGAGCTATTGGCATCATCATATTAATCCCATGCTTCCCAATAATTGATAACAATTGCTCCCCAAAAACACCCTCTAAAAAGCATTCATCAAGCCCTATCAAGGGTCTACATGTTTTCACAAATGTAGCCTTGCACCATTGAAAACACACATATATGCTCTCAAACACTGGACCTTTGCTCCCCATAGTACTTTTTATCACTATAGTGCTATTGGGATTACTTCTAATCAATTCTTCCCCATAACTCCTCAAGTTATTATACTAGTCTAAAATAGCCCCTTGTATCATTTCTATGGCCATCCTTTTAGCCTTATATGCTTGGAATCTTGTCAAAACCACACCCTAATTATATTTTGCCTCACTAATCAAAGCCTTAAGCTTCATATTTGGTATGTGTCCAAATTTGCTCGCAAACTTCTTAACAAGCCATTTGGTTCTGGCTTGCCTATTTTTTGCAGTCTAATGACAACAATGGGTGCTATCTATGTAAACTACTTGATAATATGTGTTATGTGTCGATTTGCTAGCTCTAAGATGAAAAGGGCAACTTATCATGCATTTCGCAACTATCCTTTTTTTGTCATTTTTTGCCAAGTAAACATTTTTCTTTTGTTGCATAGCAACTCCTTCATAGCTACTCTTAATATAAATGCTGATGTGAAAATTTAACCCAATTCAAAATGCACCAAGCTATCATCCTCTAGCATTTTGAATTTAGGATATTTCTTCTTTACCTCCTTATCTTCATCAATTCCGCCTGGACTGTCCAAATCTTCCAAATCACCATTTTCATTCACAAAGTCTACAATTGTGGTAAGGTCAGAATTTTGTGGGTTTACAACAACACTCACACCACATCCAAGGCCTATGTCAATGTTATGAACTTCATCGCCCTCTAAAGAGCCATATGTAGCTTGTTGAGAACCTTCAAGAGCAACTGTATCATTTAACAAAACACTAGTCCAATCCTAATTTTCATCATAATCATTATCATCCAGTGATATGCTACCATCGCTATCCTTATCTTCATTTGTGTTAGCCTTATAATCAGCATCTTCAGATTCAGATTCATTCTTTTTAGGGTCATCTGTTATGTATTCAAAATCTTTTGATTCATCATATTCAAACCCACCAATCTTGAATCACTAGTGTATCTATTAAATGATCAACATATACATCTACTATTTCATGTCCTTTTACATCTTTCAAGAACTGTGTTACAATCGAATCACTGTTTAGTGGCATTAGTCCCTTTGATAGGTCTAAGTCTAGATGCCTATATGACATTCACTTAAAAATAGGATATTCGAGGCTCTTTAAGTATTCACCCAACTCAATGGAAGAGATTTCATCTATATTCCATCCATTTAATTTCTCATGCACCTGACCACTTATATATTCAAAGCCTTTATCACCTACAAATAGATCTCCACAATGGAATCAAAAATTTATTTCTTGTGCTGACATGGGCCTATAGACAAATAAGGAAAAACAAGGCAAACATGATGCCAATGATATAGGAATCAAATAAAAAATTCTCAGAATATAAAAAATCAAAACAAGCCCTAACCGATCTGGGACCACCACCATGCATAGGCTATAAAACTTATTAAATCTACTCGTTACAAAGACACAATTAAAGAAAAGAAAATTTTCCTAGATTATGTACCTTTGCATAGTTATTGGGCAATGACTCACCTGAAAATCTTGGGTCATTGGTGCTAAATGGGTTTTTGCCAAAATAATATGGTGGGTCCATTCTACAACTTTAACAGAGGTTGATTCGTATTGGATTTGCATGTTTGTATTTGGTCCTTTTTGCTATTTCTCAATCACCCACACAAATTGACAGAAGTTAAAAAGGCGTTCTTTCTCAATGAATTTAGAAAGCAGGGGCAAATGTAATGTGAGAAGGAAAAAGGGAAAAACAATGTGAAGTCTAATCTTAATTTTAATTTTTTTAAATATTCTGATATATCATATGTGTTTCCACATCATCTGTCAATTAAGTAAAACATAGATGACGCCAGCAAACTCCGTTATTGATTGGATGTCAAACTAACAACGTGACTTAATTTTAACATTTTATAAAACTCGGATTAAAATTGCTCAAGTAAAAGTATGAGAACCAAAATTGCACAACTATAAAAATAAAAGGACCAAAAATACATTTAAGTCTTAAAAAATCAAGTAACTCCATTTCAAATTAACTTATGCTAATGTAACATTTAATATTCTCACACTATTTAATAAATTTATTTAAAATATGATTTATATCATTCCAATCAATGAGTAATAATTATTCATTATTTTTATTATATGTGTTAATTTAATAAGAATAGAATAGTGATAAAAATATAATTTTTAGTTTTATGTCAATCTAACAATAAAGTTTTGTGTTGATTAAATTATTTAGAATAAAATTATTAAATGACATAAAAATAACTTCAATATACGTCAATGTAAAACTATCTCCATTTATATATATATTGTAATATATTAATAACTTTTAACTTAATCATGAGTTATGATAAAGATTCACAGTAAAGAGTTTAGATACAAAGAATCACGAGAAATTAATACATGTTTGAGATTATTCTCAAAATAACAATTTCTTCATTTTTTTTTTACTAGTTCAATTTCTTCAATTTTTCATTTTGTGCATGGAAATTTAGAATTATAAATGGAATACACAAAAGTAGTTTTCTAACTTTAATTCAAACATTGCTTATATCGTGTTCAGGGTTCCCACTTTTTTTTTTGGTAGTGGGCAGAAACAAAAACACGACAAAAGGAAAATTACAAACGTAAGAAAACGACTCTGATAGCATATGCAAGAAGAATGCTACTAAATCCTGGTAAAGGGCAATCAAGGATGAAAATCTTCAGCACTATTCCCTTCCCTAAGAGTGTGGATTAGCTTGACATTCCAATTTCGAGCCATCACATCTTTTATCCCCTGTAAAGCAACTGCATGAATGTGGTGAATGGTGAGGTGATCGTTAATGAGTTAGAAACACTTGTGATTTGTGAATCTGTAAAACAAATGAAAATCTCTGTTACACAATGAAATAAAATAATATTTTTTGAAAATAAGAAAACTATTTCCTACTGTTATAAATTGAGTGAACAACTAAATTCATCCTTAAAAGTGTAAAGCACCGGTTAGTCCCTGAATAAAGAAAAATTGCAAAAAAATCCTCGAATATGTATTCCATGGGTCACATTAGTTCAAAAATTGATGTCCATTTGTGACACAATGCTAACGTGGCACATTAAGTGTCATTTGATGTCCATCTTTTCTTGCCAGGTCGATTAAATATATATATATATATATATATATATATAAATAGATAGATATATTACCTCCTCAATCTCACCGAAGCCACCATGACACCCACCTCTTCCACCCCAATTTTATTGCTTCTCTTGCTACCAATTTCTATGTAGAAGAGTCATAGGTAATTGAGTGTTGTTTCAATATATCATAATAGAAAAGTTTTGAGTACTTGTAACAATAATTTTGATTCTCATTTGAACATCTAAATACATCACCTTTTTATTGTAGCATGAAACGTGGACCTCAGTAGTTATGCAGAGCAAAATTGTTATCTTAGTAGGTCTGTTATCTATTAATTTGAAGGCACTAAACAACATCACGCTCTTCATAGTGCTTGTTTACAACATTGGCAAACATTTGATTGCTTTCTGATATGCTTCAAACTAAAATTGGAAATTACATGTGGTAGCAAGGCGGTCTTCACCTCTAACCCATGTTAACTCCCAGGTTGAAGAACAAACCTTTTCAAGCATGAATTCTTTTCAACTAATTGTTTTCACCTCCAATGGCAAGGTCCCTATATCCTTGGCACATAATTCTTTCATTAAAGGCTTTGTGTAGGCACAAGAATCTCTTTTATGTGAAGTAAGGCATATGGAAGAGAGAAATTGAAGAGCTCGTACATTTTAAGACCGAAATTGGAAGTGGTGTGAAGTGGAATTTATAAGCTTGTTGTAACGACCCTCTGTCACTACAGTACTACCTACATCCTCATACTTTATTAAGATATTCAGTCATTTATATTAAATATCATCTCATCACCATTCTATATGTAAAACATACATATATGATATAGAACAATGCAACATATAAATTCGTTTATATACAAATCCATGGAAGATACATAATCAAAATTCCCTACAGCTGGTCCACTATCTAACGTATACATAAAATCCAAAAAGAAATGAAAAGAGCTTCCTAAAAAGCTCCATCCAAAAAGGCCTCCAAAAGTCTCCATTTGAGACCTCCTCCATCAACTCCGAGAAGCTGGATCTATAAACGCCTCTCCCTCTGCTCCCACGCCAAACGACGTGATCATCACAGTCACAGCAACACAATAACAACAACAAGACATCTAACGAACAATAAAACAAGAAAAGGGTAAGCTTACGAAATAAAAACCAACACAATATATATAATTCATATTCTCACACCATCAACATGCGAAGATGGAATCCAAACCATCGAAGAAATGGGTCTACATACAATACAACACAACACATCATGCTAACCCCATATGTCAATGTATGAATGACACGACTCTTGAGAGATTTCTACATTCTGGGTGATCAGCCAGGTCTTACCCCCTACCATGGCTTTCTAAGCACCATTCAGGGATTGTCAAAACTCTGATAAGTTGGATAAGCTTATGGTTGTCAAGATAAGTGTATGTGGATGGTGGTATGTTGCGACACAAAGCTTGCACTGCCTTGGCCCCCTACGAGATTACCCATCCACTCATCCCCTAGGCCCAACTTTCAAACCCCACTTCTTATCCAAGCACTAGATTGGAGGCCCATCTGAGTACCAACTCTGGTCACCATCAACCTTACATGCCTACTCGCACTCAGCTTAAGGCCCACACAACGTCAGCCAACAACATATGCATGTAAATGCATATAACACCATAACAATCAACTCAACCACAACAATCATCATATCATATATATATGTACCAACATATCACCACGTGGCCTACTTAGCCCCACCTGTGGTCCAACAATCACCATCAACCCTATGCATGCTTGATTCGGCCTCTTGCATGGTCAACAGGTAAGACATCTCATTATCACAACACTCTACAACTAGTAGAGGTTCTTACTTAGGCAATCTTCCACCCAATTACCACTTTTTTACAAATACTCACACAACAAAACAGAATTACACACTCGCTCAGCGATCTATATGCTCGCTCAGCAAGTACCTTTCATACAGGGAACACACTTTCCTTTCGAAGGTTCTCGCTCAACGAGTATAAGTCTCACTCAGTGAACTTAATTCCATAGAGTAGTCAAGTCTCAGGTAGAATTCTCGCTTAGCAAACATATGTTTCGCTCAGTGAGACACTTACAACTTATTAGTCAAATCTCCAACAATAATAATAAAGAAAAACCCAAAAACTATTTTAAAAAGGCATTTGAACATCCAATTATCTTAATATATACATTTGACATCCATAGGAGTCAATACATTCATCAATAACCAACAAAAATAATAAGAAAGTAAAGAAAATTATGTTTTTCTATTGCTAAGCGAACATTTCTGTCACTAAGCGAATGACAAACTTCTAACGAATGAAAAGTCTGTCGCTGAGCAAACATTTTCGTCGTTGAGCGAATGATAGACTTCCAACGACTGAAAAATCCATCGTTGAGCAAACATTTCCATCACTGAGCGAGCTATCCATCGTTAGGTGCAATTTTTGATCGTTTTCTTCGCAAATCACTCACCAACACCCATTTTTGACCAAATCAATCAATAAGCATCACAAATTTTTTTTAACTATTTCTAATACCTTTCTAATCGATTATATAACAAATTTATCCATAAATCATCCACAAATCTCAAAATCTCCTGTCCAAACCCATGTTGATATCAAAATCCACATACACAACATATTCACAGAAATTAATCGATTCCAAAGCATTAAATCAATATATTAACATCCACAACCACAAAATCAACCAAGAGTAAGCTTCCCTTACCTCTAAAAGTCTCCGAATTTTGAATCTAGGTTCTTTGAGGATTCAGTGTCTTAAGCCAAATCTTCCACAAATTTGTTCCTTCTCTCACCACAAGTGCTAAACTAAGCTTACAACTCCTTTATACATTCACAAACTCAAGAAATCTTAGAGGGATAAAGAGAGATGAGAGAGAGAGAAATGAGGGAATGAGGGAAATCCCTCCCCCCCTCTCCTCCTTTCATACTCGACCTTTTGAAGCTCTCACACAGACTCTTGGCCAATTGAGGCCCAAATCTCATCAAGCCACTCCCCTTATCTCCAAATTGATTTAACTCAACTATTTTTCTCTCAAAACCCAAAATCAGACTCACAACACACTCACATTGGCTCAAGCACATATCTCAAGTTTCTTAAATTCAAACCAAAATTTCAAACAAACAACACACAACTATCACCACTTACTACATACCATACATAACAACAATTCATTTATTTCTTTTAATCACTTAGATTACATATCAAATTTTCACTTTTTAATTATTAAAACACTTAATCATGCATTAGGAAAAACAGATGTTACAATTGTGAATTGGAAGTGCATGTATGATGTTTGACAAAATCTTGACCCAAAGTTGGGTTCTTGGAATGCTATGATAGATCCTCGTATTGGTGACTTTTACTGGAATGCCTAGTGCTTATGTGCCCCAAGCTTTTGCTTTTATGTGATTTTGCAAGGATTGTGGGTCTCAACAATGGAAGTTGTAAGGTGAAAATGATGACTTGATATGGTTAAGGTAGCATTGGAAAGAGGGATTCTATCATGAAACTCATGATGCACCACCCTGAAATATGTCCACTGTAACCCCCCTTGCCCCACAAGGCACATACAGAGGCAGTGAGAGAAGCATATGTTGTAATGAAAGTGGCAGAGAAGGGGTGAAAGAGGTACAGGTCCTTGTAAAGTTAAGTACATGAGATTTGAGATCTTCCTCATCATAAATCCAATTAAGATCTACAATGTGAAGGGCCACAATCTTGTTTTCCCGAAGTTGAATAAAAGTTGACTATTGGAATAATCTTGTTTTGTCTGTCTCTCAGAGGAAGGCAATTGTTATTTACACAATCTTTTTACTATATACTCTCCTTCCGTATTTTTGTAAAAAAAAATCAAAAATATCTTCTTTTCAAAAATTAAGTTATGGAATTTATTCGAAAATTGTTAAAATTTCAACTCATTCTAAATATTAATTTCCAAAAGTGTTACAATTTTAACATTTTAAAAAACTAATTTTTGGAAGTCACTTCCTCTATGATGAAACCAATGGTGCCACCATCTCGACTAAACCAGCCTAACACTAAGGCACACTAGGACCATGATTGAACATGCAAGCCAATAGCAAAGTCCAAGCACACGAGCAACCCATCTGTGGCACCACTAAGCCACCCAAAATCAACATCAAACCATTATGGCTTGACCCAGCATCACAGAGCCACATCATTGCAATACCCTTAAAGGCTTGAACAATGAATCTATTCACGCCTTCATCAAGCCTTTAACGAATCTTTGTTTTTTGCAATTTGAGCTATTGTTGTTCATCAAATTTCTACTGTCATCCATTCCATTTGAACCACCATTCTCCCTAATCACAAAGCTCTCTAGCGTCACATCCTGTGGTCTTCAATGGAATTCACAATTATTCTTCTTTGTCCTCATTGTTGGCATGAAGTGGCATTTTGATTCACTATACCAGCAACTAGATTTCCCACACCAGTTATTTGGAAATTAAAAAGAAAATTCAAATAAGTAAGAATAAAATTTTTAAAAAAAATCTTAAGTGAAGGAGGACTTGGATTGGATGATTTGAAGCTACAAAGGCCTAAGTGGTGCAATCGAGACAATGTTGAAATTAGTTTCATCATGGAGGAAATGGCTTCCAAAAATTAGTTTCCAAAAGTGTTAAAGTTTGAACATTTCTAAACTTGAGTACCAAAATGTGTTGATATTTTAACACTCCAAAAATTAACTAGTTTTTATGAATATATTATTACCCAAATAAATTTTGGAACTTAATTTTGAAAAAAACAATATTTTAAAAAAAATTACATGAATTATAAAGGGAAGTGTATTAATAAATAGGGGAATGTAAATAAAAATTTAATGAGAGTAATTCATTTTAATTATGATAGGTGATTATTTCTTCTATTTTGATAGTAAGTTTAGAAAATAAATTTTGTTTTATATATATGTGATTTTTTTTAATCTATCATATCCACTTTTAAAAGAAATATTTTTATTTATTTATTTGTTTACTTAATTAGAAGCTTAAAGCAGTATTAACTATTAACTTTTCAATGATGCCCTTATTTTACTTACTTCTTAAATATTTTACACTTATCATAAATGAAAAGATAATTGTAATTTGTAATGTTCTATGGCATTATATTGACTCAACCAACTTTAAAAGTGAAAATAAAATGAATTGCAAAAATATTTTCATTTATAATAAATAAAACATTGGTAAAAAAAAACTTATTGAATAATGAAATGAAATTGACTTATATAAGAAAATACAAGTTTAAAGTAAATGTTGTTACCAAAATTAAATACCGCACATTAGTCATAAGTTGAATAGTAAACATAAACCATACATAATTTAATAAATATGTCATATGCCTATAGGCGCTACAAAACTATTGTCATAAGAGATCAAACACGTACGGAAACAAGTAAAATAGATGTCTCCGACTCAAAAAATAAAGCATGTAACAACCCATTGTCACTACATAACAACTTTTCTACTTCATCTCTTGAAAGGCTTCTTTTAATAATGATATTAGATTAAGTATTATAAAAATACGTCTTTGTTTTTTTTGCTTCTTCATCTTTAGAGATAATAATAGAGAAAACTATTCATTCCAACCAAAATAGTTACATCAATGTATACATCAAGAAATCAAAAGAAAATACATACACCAACATTATTAAACATTTTTATATCAATGAATACAGGATACAAAACACTCTCTCTATAGCTGGTCACACTTTACATTCTTTTAATAGAAATAAACAATAAAAGGAATATCAATTCCTCTAAAGGAACAAAAGTAACCCTCCATACTTGTTCCATCTCCCCACTAGCTGAGGCGAAGCTTCATCATCAATTAAGAGAAGCTAAACCTGCCAAAAACTCAGCCATCTGCTCCCACGCCAAAGACGTGATCATCACAGGCACGAACCACGCGTGCAAACAATGCAAGGGTAAGCTTACTTAAAATAATAAAATATATATATTAAAAGTAAAGTCACAGAAAAATCCATTCATTCCATATCAATAATCAAACAAAGAATAGTAACAATGTCAACAATAAGACACTATCCACACCTCTACCACCACCTCTAACCAAAATAGCAACCCCGAAAATAAACCACCACAACAACAATACTACCTCTGCTACCAACATACATCACAACCACAATTACCAAGAAATTATAACAACAATGACAACATTACCACCACCAACACCATTAGTTACAGATGAAAACTTCATTTATATATAACATTCAAATAAAGTTTCATGATATATAGTCACATTCTTCCGTAGTGATATCAATCACCATACTAATGCATAAAGACGCTACTCTTGAGAGATTTCTACATATCAGGCGTAGGCATTAGGGTGGAGTCCCAACTCAGTTCCTACTTTGGTCACCATCCAGGCCTATCTGAGTTCCTACTCTGGTCACCATACAGGCCCATCTGAGTTCCAACTCTGGCACCCTTCAGGCCCATCTGAGTTCCAACTCGGGTCTCCCTTCATTTTACATGCCTACCCACATCACGACTTGAGGCCCACACAACCTTAGTCCACACATGTGCATGTATGCATAATCTATGATAACAACTCAATCACGACCATTCATAAATATCCATATGTACATGTATATAATTACATCATCACAACCATCCACTCAACAACAACAATCAACACATCATATATATATATATATCAACATATCACCACGTGGCCTACTCAGCATCACCTGTGGTCTAACAATCACTACCAACTCCATGCAGGCCCAATCTAGCCTCTTGCATGGTCAACAAGTAAGATATCTCATCATCACAACATATTACAACTAGTGGAGGCTCTACCTGAGCAACTTTCCACTCAATTATCGTCTACTAACATTTTATCAAACCAATCCATAATAATAGTAAAGAAAACAAATCACCAAGTTTGGAATAATAACCACAACATGTGGAAGTCCTATCTAAGCAACCTTCCACATCAACACATATCCAATAACATCATAAGCCATCAACATCATTCATAACCATTCATTATATAAAAACACAATATGCTCAAAATCGAGCATACCATAAGAATTATCTTTCTTTTAAATCTAAACATTTTATTTTCCAATATTTTAAAGGATCACACCTAAACATCAAATCCAAGGCAATCAACTACCTTTCACATACTTACTTGGACTCAATTCTCATTCAAGAAAAAAAATCAAATTTTCATTCACCACAACATGTCACCCGACGGGACGAAAAATGCCACCTGGCGACAGAAACCTATCGCCCATTGATGTTCTTCCAGAAGCCATTTTCTGGGCTCGGGAAGAACCTTGCCTGGCGGGGTGCGACGCGAACATGGTATATGGGATGTGATTCTTCAATTCCTTGAGTTTTAACCATTATACAACCATTCCAAATCAATTTTAAACACTTTCAATGCATTTCTAACCGATTATATGACAATTTTTAGCCATACAAACCTCAAATCTCAAAATCCCTTTTTGAAACCCATTTTTCCCCAAAACTTACATACCCAAGATTTTCACCAAAATCAATCGATTCCAAAGCGTTAAATCAACATATCAACGACCACAAACATGAAATCAAACATTAGTAAGCTTCCCTTACCTCTAAGACTTCCAAATCTGAAAGTTGGAAAAATGAGGATAAGAGAAGGAGACCTTTGAGCCAATCTTCCAGGAAATCCACCTTCCGCACTCACGAACACGAAATCGGGGTTGAGAAACCTCTAACTAACTTGAGAAATCTCGAGAGAAATAGAGAGAGATGAAGAAAAAAAAGAGAAGGGATGAGAGAGAAAGTAAAGAGAGAGAGGGAGAATGGGAGAATGAAGGGGAAATCCCCCCCTTCCTTCCTTATATATTCGACCTCCCTAAAGCTCTTGCACGGACTTTTGGCTAGTTGAAGCCTAAACCTCACCAAACCACTACTCTTATCCCAAAATTGATCTAACTCAACTGTTTTTCTCTTAAAACCCAAAATCACTCTCACAACATTTCTAGATTGGCTCAAGTACATTTCTCAAACTTCCTAAGTTCAATCTAAAATTCAAACAGATAGTTCACCACTTTCACCACATATAACAATCCATACACAACAACAATAACCTCAACATACAATATGAATTTGTCTTTCTTGTGGAGTTTAAATATTTTTCCAAAGTTTCCAATTATCACACCAAACAATAAACCAATAGCATTCAACCCCACCTTTATGTTTCTTAAAATTTCAACTTTAATGGTCCATGCATAACACCACAAAATTGACACCAAGCATCTCAAAAATAGGGGAGAATCAGGGGTTTTGTTGCCCAACGCCACAGACTTGTCACCCGGTGCCAACATCCCCGAGAGCATTAGTGAAAATCAGCGAAGATGTCGCTCAACGTCACTTTTTGTTGCCCGGCGACACAATCCGTTGCTATAGGCAAAATTTCCGTCGCTAAACTGAAAATTCTGTCGCTAATTCACAGCATTTTGTCAAATGTCACCCAATGCCAAATTAAGACTGTTGCAGTTCGCAAAAAGATGATCCATGTCATTTTTCACCAAATCAATCCATCACAAGCATCACAAAAACAATTCTAGACACTTTTAGTTATTAAAACACTTAATCACGCATTAGGAAAAACAAGATGTTACAAAGCACATAACTAATACAATTAAATTATTGAGTCCTCAACAAAACATTGAAAACCCCCCAGTGATAACTAGCATATCACAACTACCTACAGTTGGTCCATACTACCCTTTAATTAGTAGTAGGAATCCTTAGAGAGGTGGGGTCCTCCACAGTAACTCAATTTGTAGTGTGCCCTCGTACATACTTCACTTCACCATCTACTCAACAAATGCAACAACCACAAACAAAGCAACAAGAAACACAACAGAAGAAGGGTGAGAATCTGGACACAAGTACTATAGTAGTATATGAAAATGATACACAAATAGCTAAAGCAACATACATGCATATAAATAAATAAAATAAAACATCATATAACTTAGCATACTCACACCAAGGCATACACCCATGAACATATATGATAGCCAATAATTATGCAATGGCAATGTGTATCAATCCAATGCCCATGCAAGATGTCGATACTAAGACTTTTATCCTTTAATAATCCAATCAATCATAGTAATAATCTCAAGACATTGTAAGGAGAGTGAAAAACTAGGCATTTTATTATTTCACCAAAAAAAGAAGATTTACATCATCAAATCTATATATGTACATGTCATCAAAACTAGTGTAACTAACATACAAAAAGTTCAACACACCATATACCATTAATACATGTATATTTAGTAAAGGTATCAAGACTTGTCTTGATAATAACCAAAATAAACCATATACAACAATATACAACTAGACCTATACATCAAAGCATCAAAAGCATAATCTATCCCCAGTCAAAAGAAACCCTTCACAAACCTTCACCCTCATTAGCAAAGGATGGGAGGAATCAAAAACACTCTTGTACTCTATCACGAGAAAAGAAGAGTAGGTAGGGGTGCCATTGTCCCCACTAATGCTCTAGCTAACATATTTACATCTAACGCTACAAGGAATCTAAATGTAAGGCCTACCCTAACATGGTCCAATATCCAAAATGTCACCCTCCCACTATAAGTGCTCTTGTGCTCATCTCCTAGCTATTGGGCATGTCACACTCACCCATTACAATATTCAATAGTGATATTCATATCTAGGCAGTAATCGTCCATCTAAGAGATACATTACATGTAAAGATATAAAGCAACATATGCAATCAGGAGGAGTGAAGAATAATTCATACAATAAATTAGGCATGGATACACACACATATATAACATAAACATCAATCAAGAACCAGTCAGTCAATACATAACCAACATGTATAGTCAGTCAATTCTAGAAATAGCAATGTTATGATATTAACAATCACAAGTCAGACTATCATTAATACCAATGCGAATGATGTGTATATTTTTAGTCAGGGTAACAACCAGAACATTTGAATGGCAAGGGATATATCTTAACATATACTTGACAATCCTCAATGTGGAATGCATCCTATATCATATTGCATAAAGTGAATGTCAATTCCTTTGCCCCATTGTCAATATGATATGTTTGCATGTTAACTCATTTAGTTAATTAATCTTTTGTCTTAGTAGCATGCTATCTAAGAAGGCCCTTGCACACCAATGCCAAATATGTTTATGAGGCTGCAATGTTCTCGTAGCATCAAACACCAACATCCACTCATGGGGTTGTTGTAACACCCTCATTTTAGTATCATAATTAATTTATTAATATATGTGAAATTGATTTCTAATAAACCGAGGAATTAAGAAACTAACAGTTAATCTCAATTCTTCTATCCCGATGGTTGACATGTGAAAAAGGACTAAATGACTGAAAATTGTCATATTGAGCTTAGGAACATGTGATATATATTAAAATATAATTTTAAAATTTTCTAGGAATTTTTTGAAATTCTTGTAAAAAATGACTAAACTGTCATCTGTTGTTTGCTGAAACTATAACTAATATAGGTTTGACATATGAAAAATACAAAATAAATATTATCAGATTATTTTTGGGTTAGATATTTAATTTTATAATTTCTATAAAAAATTTGGAATTTTTTGAGTTAAAATGAAATTTCTATGAATTTTTAACTTAGAAATACCAGATAAATACATAAAAATTTGAAGTAAATTCTATAAAATTAATTTTAAATTCTGAAAATTATTTTTTGTCAATAATAAAAGTGGTCACAAAGTTTCAATAAAAAATTCATTCATTTGCTATAAAAAATCAACTACTAAACTTTAAGTCACTTATATCGATTCTAATGATTCGTTTGCAGAAAAAATGAAATGCAAAGACTTGGAAGAGCAGAGAATTAGCAAATCCAGTCCTTGCTCTATAGACCCACTACCTATTTTTTCACATGTTGTAAAAGAAAGTCAAAAAAAGAAAATCTTACAAGTTACTTTATGCCCCCCATTTTTTTACTATGCTACCTATTCCTTCTTCTATAAAAAGGCTACTCATGGGTTAGATTTGTTCACTCTTCATCCTCCCTAAACTGGTTGAATTACTCTCCCCTTCTCCCTAGCTCATTCAAATTTTTTTAACACCCAAATGCTCCATTGTCCTCCTCCTTCAACCTCTATCCAAGACCACCACCTAAGAGTTTCAAGTGTCTACTTTTCCTCTTCTTCTTCAAAGCTTCACCTAAGGTATGCGGGGGGGGCGGGGGAGTGGGGCTACTCATATTTGATTATTTTTAGGTAGATGGTTTGGAGTGGGCTTTTCCTCCAAAACCTTTAGTTTTTTGCTTTTCATTTAATTACTTTATGTAGATGGTTTTGGAGTGGGTTTTGCCCCCAAAACCCTTAGCTTTTTACCTTTTATTTATTACTTTCATGTAGATGGTTTTGGAGTGGGTTTTACCCCAAACTATTGGAACCCAAGACGTATAAAGCGTTTAATCCCTTAAATTTTGAAAATAACAAACTTATTAAGTTTTAAGTCTTTGTTGTAAAACATTCTCTAAAGGGTTCAATGTGTAATTTATATTGAGGTGTCCAATGCGCCTATTTTAATAAGCATCCAATAGACTCATATATGATGATTATCCAAGTGTACGTCTCTTTTACGTTTAAGTCTCTATAGCTTGTTTGATCTCTGCGTTTCACATAAAATCTTGAGACTAAGGCTTTACCTCGTAGAGTGATCTAACGTTCAAAAATCTATGCATTAAATGAAAGTCAAATACATGTTAGTGTATAAGCGCAGTGTTGTAGAAAAAGGAAGTCAACCTATCAAGCAGGCAAAATGAATAAAGAATGTCTAGAAAAAGCAGGTCTTTAACATAGTTCTGCACCTTCCATTTTAGTGTAAGAACAAAAGTCACTTTTTGACTCTGTTGCCAACTCAATACACGCGCACACTTTCTCTCTTGAAGAATGAAGCTAAGTTTTCGACGGCTACTTTCAAAAGACTATATATACTAGCTCGAGAGAAGAGAGAAGAAGAAGCAGCATAGCACAATGATGAATATTGCACTTACTGGACAATTCAAAATATCTTCAAATTCTTTGTAGAAAGAAATTCTTGTACTACACTTAAACTTTTATATTCCTCACATTATGAGTTGAAACTTTTTTTTTCAACTATTTATGTTGTGAAAGCTTGGAGAGATTTAGTGAAAAGAATACTTGGGTAGTTAAGCAATCTGGGTAGATTGCGTGTAAAGCTTGAAGAGGCAGAGAAGAATATTTGTGTGTAACCTAAGGTTGGTTAGTTAAACACTTTTCAGGATGAAGGATTGGACGTAGCTTAAGTTTGAGGGAACCAATATAAAATCCTCTGTGTGCCTTTTCTTCTCTTATCCTTATACTTGTCTAATTCATTTGTTTTCGAATTAGTTTTTATATTAGTTAATATTTCTTTTAAATACACAATTCAACCCCCCCTTATTGTGTATTACTTATTCTTTCAAAAATCCTTAGCTTTTTACTTTCCCACTACTTTTATTTCTTTGTTGTGGTTGTTGCTTTTTCCTTATGTTGTTCTTTTCTTATCTGCTGCCCTATTTTGTTTTATGTCTTTGGCTGCTTGTTTATTGTTGTTATTAATATTTAACTATTGGTTTGTGTTGGTAACTTATCATAAAATGTTAAAAGTTTGGTTATAAACCACTAAATTCATGAACAAGAGTGAAAAGCTTGCAAACTTTCTTAATATAACAAGAAGTTGAAAAGGAAAAATATTTGAACTATGTGCCCTCCTTGAACTTATGCTAAGACATTCCAATGAGGACCTAATAGATGATCACTTTCTTAAGACAAGTTTGAACCTTTGCCTCTTCTTGCTCCATCAATAAAGGACTTTAAAATATGATCCTTTAAGCACTAAGACAAATTAAGAAGAGAAAGAACTAATCTTGACCATTTTTTTTAGCTTACAGTTTTCGAAAAAACAAAAGGGAACATGATGGTGATCATTTTAGCTCTGATATACTTAAGAACTCCTAAATTTTGTTTTGACTATTTAGAATTAATAACTAGATGAAAGGAAAGCCTTTTATAAAGAACTTGATGTCCAATAAGCCTTTTGCCATATTTCGAGTTATACTTAATATTTTTAGTACTTATTTTTTGTTAAAGTAGACAAAATTTTCTCTTAAATAGGCTCAAGAAACGCTTAAAAAAGTTAAGAATTGACAAAGTTACACTTTTTGAAAGTTGGGGTTACTTTTTTGAAAATGTTAACTAGTAGTTGGTACAAAAAGGAAATTTTAGAACGTTTTGTTATGTGTTGTCCAAAACTCCTAGAATGACTGGAAAGTAAACTTAATAAGCTTTTCAAGCATATACAGTTTGTCTATGTTCATTCCCATTACTATTTAATAATTAGAATAAAAGTTATACATTTTTAGAACAAGGAACACCTGCAACAACTGTAAACTTTGGAAAATCACTATAAATAGGATAGACCTTAGTTTCAAAGATCTTTGACTCTTTGGAAAGGCTTTTAAGTGTATTTTCTAAAAATAATTGACTTGGTTGCTAAAAAATTGAAATGTGTTGCGAAAATGGCAAAAGAGAGCTACTGGTCCTCCAGTAGCGTCCTATTTTTTTATTTCGTATCTATTTTTGTATATTTTTGTTTGAAATGATCCTTAATGATTTAAAAACTAGATAGAAATACCTCTCCAACGAACCATGGATCAAGTCAGACAAAAATCATTTATTAATCCAAGTTGAAATTCAAACCAAGGCATGAATGTGCTACCTCTAGAGTCAGTTTTGAACAAAAATATATAATACTTTTTTTAGTTTGTAAAATACCAATTTCATAACACTTAGAACTTAAATGTAAACTCGTTTAATGAAAGTTAAAAATAATTTTTATTAATAAGTTCTAAGTGTTATATTATTAAGAAAAATATTTTTAACTTTCATTAAAAGGGTTTACATTTAAGTTCTAAATGTTAAGAAAATGGTATTTTATAAATTAGAAAAAGTATCATATATTTTTGCTCAAAACAAACTCCAAAGGAAGTAGATTCATGCCTCAGTTTTGAATTTCAATTTGGATGAGTAAATGATTTTTGTTTAACATGATCCATTGTTCGTTGAAAAGATATTTTTATCTAGCTTCTAAATCATCAAGGATCATTTCAAGCAAAAATACAATAATAGATATGAAAATAGCAAAATAGAGGGGTCAGGAGGCGCTACTAGAGGACCAATGGCTCTCTTTTGCCAACCCACTTTAATTTTCAACAACCAAATCAATTATTTTCAGAAAAAACACTTTCCAAAAAGTCAAGTATCTTTGAAAACCAAGGTTTATCTGATTTATGGTGATTTTTCAAAGTTTACAATTGTCCATAGGTGTTCCTAGTTAGAAAAGTGTATGACTTTCAGATTTTAAAAATTATTAAAAATAGTAAATGGGAATGAACATAGACAAACTATATATGCCTGGAAAGCTTATTAAGTCTACTTTCTAGTTATTTAAGGGGTTTTGGACAACACACAACATAACGTTCTAAAATCTCCTTTTTGTTCCAACTGTCAATTAACATTTTTAGAAAAGTAACCCTAATTTTCAAAAAGTGTAACTTTCTTAATTCTTAATTTTTTTAAGTGATTCTTAAGCCTATCTCAAAGAAAATTTCTACTTTCCAACAAAAAAATAAGCACTCAAAAATATTAAGTATAACTTGAAATATGGCAAAAATAATGAGCAGTGTTCAGGCAAAAAATGAAAACAGTTTGCCAGACATAAGTTCTTCTTTATAAAAAGCTTTTCTTTCATCAAGTTATTAACTCTAAATGGTCAAAACAAAATTTAGAAGTTCTTAAGTATATCAAGAGCTAAAATGATCACCATCATGTTGTTTTTTTTTCCAAAACTATGAGCTAAAAAAATTGTCAAGATTAGTTCTTTCTCTTCTTAACTTGTCTTACTGCTTAAAAGATCATATTCTAAGTCCTTTATTGATGAATCAAGAAGAGGTAAAGGTTCAAACTTGTTTTAAGAAAGTGATATCTATTAAGTCCTCATTAGAAGGTCTTAGCCATAAGGTTCAAGGAGGGTACATAGTTCAAATGTTTTTCTTTTTAACTTCTTGTTATATTAAGGAAAGTTTGCAAACTTTTCACTCTTGTTCATGGATTTAGTGATTTATAACAAAACCTTTAACATTTTATGATAAGTTACCAACACAAACCAACATTTAAATATTAATAACATTAAACAAACATCCAAAGCCATAAAACAAAATAGGACAGCATGATATGAAAAGAACAATATCATAAGTAAAAGGCAACAACAACAACCAAAAAAGTAAAAGACATAGTGGGAAAGTAAAAAGCTAAGGGTTTTAAGGGTAAAACCCACTCCAAAACCATCTACATGGAAGCAATTAAATAAGAACAGCTCCACTTTCCCCATACCTTAGGTGAAGCTTTGAAGAAGAAGAGAAAAAGTGGACACTTGAAGCTCCTACGTGCTGGTCTTGGATGGAGGTTAAAAGAGGACGAGAATGGAAGATTTTGGGTGTTAAAAAAATTGAATGAGCTAGGAAGAAGGGGAGAGTAATTTAGCTAGTTTGGGGGAGGATAAAGAGTGAAAAAATCTAACCCATGAGTAGCCTTTTTATAGAAGAAGGAATAGGTAACATAGTCAAAAATGGTAGGCATAAGGTAACTTGTAAGATTTTCTTTCCTTTTTTTTTTTTTTTTACAACATATGAAAAACCAAGGGAGTAGTGGGTTTGTAGAGTAAGGACTGGATGTGCCAAGTCTCTACTCTCCCAAGTTTATGCGTTTTGTTTTCTCTGTAGACAAAGTGACCGGAGTTGATATAAGTAACTTAAAGTTTAGAAATTTGATTTTTTTTATAGCAAATAAATAAATTTTTTACTGAAATTTTGTGAGCACTTTTATTATTGACTAAAAATAAGTTCATTTAAAATTACTTTTATATAATTTATTTCAAATTTTTAGGTATTTATCTTGTATTTCTAAGTTAAAAATTCATAGAAGTTTTATTTTAACTTAGAAAATTTCAAAATTTGTATGAAAATTATAAAACTAAATATATAACCCAATAATAAATTAAAAATGTTTATTTTGTATCTTCCATATGTTAAACCTATATTAGCTATAGTTTTAGTAGACAATGGATGACAGTTTGATTATTTTTTATAGGAATTTCAAAAAAAATCATAAAATTCTCAAAATTGTATTTTAATATATATGACATGTTTCGAAGCTCAAAAATGATAATTTCCGTTAATTTAGTCTTTTTTTACATGTCAGTCCTCGATATAGAGGAATTGAGATTAACTGCTAGTTTTGTAATACCTCAGTTTGTCACAATTTCACATATACTAAGAAATTAATTATGATACTAAAATGAGGGTGTTGCAGCTGCAACACTCTCATAGCCTATAATCAAAGTTCAACATAAGCTTACAAGGTTATAATGCATTCATAACCTACAATTAAATGCCAACATCCGCTCATGGAGCCATAAAGCTCCCGTAGCCTATAATCAAAGTCCAACATGCTAACAAGGTTGTAATGCATTCATAACCTACAATTAAATGCCAACATCCGCTCATGGAGCCATAAAGCTCCCGTAGCCTATAATCAAAGTCCAACATTAGCTAAGGTTGCAACACACTTGTAGCCTACAATCATATACCAGTATTCGCTCAGAGAGTCACAGTGCTCTCGTAGCCTACTCAATTCCATCAAGAGGTCATAGTGCTCTTGTGGTTTGCACTTAAAGTGACAAGAATGCATATGATGTATGATGTGCATATTACTTTTTATCTCTGTGCATGGGAATTGGATTCCAAATCAGGATTCAACTCTTAAAACCAGCTTACTCATATGACCTTAACAATCTTCACAAAGAATGCCCAATCTATTCCTACAACCAAAAACTTTATGAATAATGACCCATAGGTACAAATATAGTATATAAAAGTTGAGGTGTTTAAAACAAAAGGTGATTAGAATCAATTTACTAAGAATTTAGCCCTTCAAGGTAAATCTATAAATTAACATTTGAATCAAGGTAGATGTGTACGCATGTGTATACTTATACTTGTGTATGGCAAAACTCGGTAATAATTGCCTTATTATGATAATTTAGATAAATATTGAAAAACGACTCTAATAACTTAGTACTTTCCAATATTCTCAAATCTTTCTTGATACTCAAAGTATTATATAACAGTACAAAAAATACACTATAATGAAATGCAAAACTAGGATTTAAGTAGTAAAAGTAATCAAGACTATAAGTGGTGAAACTCCTATTTTTGGAATGTTCGGTGTAGCAAATTGAAAAACATAGTTTTATATTCAAACTATTTTTTCTTAACGTGAAATTTTACAAACGATACCTTAATGTGTATAAAATCAAACTACTGTTTTTAAGGATTTTTATGAAATCAATGTATAGGGTAAAAATAGAGAAAATCAAGTACATTGTCAAATTTGGATAATCCAACTTCGCAGCTTAAGTGCAGGAAATTTTAATAAATTTATCAATGTGCTGAGAGGTTGTACAACATATGATGATTTGAGAATTATAAATGGAATCACCTATCAAAGTTTTCATGATGTGTGTAATGCATTAGGATTACTTAGAGAATTCATTGATGGTATAAATGAGCAGCTAACTTTGCTTCAGGGCGTTGTTAGCCTACTTTTGTCAAATAGCAAGCCAAAACCTTTGGATGTCTTAGAAGAAAAATGGAAGTTGTTAATTGATGGTGTATTATATGATAGGAGAAAATCACTAAAAATTCATGGGATTTTTTTATAAGATTATTTTATTTATTATATTAGTTAATATTTTTTTTCATAGATTTGGTAATTGAAGCTAATATGTTAAAGAGGCTTTTCTTGTTAGAGATTGAGAAGTTATTGATTTTGAGTGGAAAGTCATTGAAGGATTTCAATTCCATGCTATTTCCTCGTGGTGATGACATTAATAAATTTGGAAACATATTGTTATTTAATGAGCTTAATTTTGATGTTAATGAGATGCAAGGATTACATGATAATCACCTTAAGTCTCTCAAGCCTATAGTGAAGCACAAGGCAACTTTTTCATTGTTTATGGGTATAGTGGTACTAGAAAAACTTTTTTATGGAGGACATTATCATATAAATAGCAAGCTGAAAGAAAAAGTTGTGTTAAATGTTGCATCAATTAACTTCTTGGATATAACTATTCATTCTCAATCTGCAATTCTATTGTCCTTGAATGAGGATTCATGTTGTGGTATTAAGCAAGGAAGTTTGAAAGCTGAGTTACTACTACATGCTTTATTGATTATTTGGGATGAAACACCTATGATTACTAGGTGGACATTTGAAGCTTTTGATAGAACTCTAAGAGATATTATGCATTTTAAAGTTAAAAGTAGTATGGAAAAACTTTTGGTGTAACAATTATCATTCTTGGTAGAGATTTTAGATAGATTCTACATATTATACCAAATGTAAACCTAGCTAAAATTGTAATGGCAACTGCCAACTCTTCTAGTTTGTGGAAATATCACAAAGTATAGAAGTTAACATAGAACATGTGGTTACATGGTGGATGTAATTATAAAGATGAAAAATAATTAAGGCAATTAACTAATTGGATCCTTGTATTAGGTGATGGGAATTGGGAAACTATAATGATGGTGAAGTTGACATTGAAATTCCAAAAAGTTTGTTGGTGAAGAAGTATGGAAATCCAATTAAGGATATACTAATGTTGACCTGTCCAAATTTGGTAAATTACTTTAGCTTTAAGGATAAAGCAATATTGGCCCCTACATTGGAAGTAGTAAGTTCAATTAATAAGTATGTTATGTCATTAGTTTTGGGGATGAACAAATGTATCTAAGTTCTAATTGAACATTGAAAGCTGATGAAGATACATGCATTCAATCTGATTGGTTAACAATTGAATTTCTAAATGATTTAAGGTGCTTTGGTCTTCCTGATCATCGATTAATTTTGAAAAAATGTGTTCATGTAATGCTTATGAGGAATATGGATAGTTCTATTGGTCTTGCAATGAAACAAGACTCAACGTTGAAGAGTTAGGTGTATAGATTATTGGTGTTGTTATTGTTACTAGCAACAATATTGGGTTTAAGGTGTATATGAATTTAATACCATTTGATCACATGACTCCATTGAAATTCCAGAGATGTCAATTCCCTCTACTTGTGTGTTTTGCTATGAGTATAAACAAAAATCAAGGACAAACTTTGTTTCATATTAGTTTTTTTTTTTTACTAAGAACAATATTTTTTCCATGGTTAATTATGTGTTGTAGTTTTACAAATAAAAAGCAAGTCAGGTTTAAAGATTTGATTTGTAGTGAAAAAAAAAGAAGAATCTTAACTACTTGAAATATTGTATATAAGGAAGTCTTCCTAATAATAAAAAATGCTATAAATTATTAATTTTACAAATAAATTTACTTTTAATTTATGCATCGTTTTATTTAATGGTAGTACTAAACTATTATTTCTTATAATAATTTTTTATAATAAATAACAATTAAAATTTTATTTAAACAAAAATTGTATATTCTTTAATTAATTAATTAATTAATTATCGCCATGAGTTACACGGGGTGGGAGTGTGGGACACTAGTTTCGACACAACAATGAAACAATCATGTGATTCATTTTATATATGAAATGTAATACAAATATAATTTGTACAATAATTTATACAATATTTTTCTTTGTGTATCTCTTTTTATCATACCATTTATTACATCAAACTTCTCTTGCTTTTCTTTCTTTTTTCTCCCTTTATTGTAAAATTTGTGGTATAAATCACATTTCTCTTTATAAAGTCTGACACGCCGACATAAGCATAAGTAACATCCAACCCAAGCTCTAATACTTGCCAAATCCAGTGCCAAAGTTCAGTAATGGGTTCTAGCGACCTACGTTCCCCAATGGCTTCGAATGGAAAACCTTCAGCATCAAACGCAAGTGGTGGTGGTTCTGATACCTTTCCCCGCACAAGGCCATCTCAATCAGCTTCTGCACCTCTCACGCCTAATCTTGTCACACAACATACCAGTCCATTATGTTGGCACTGTCACACACATTAGCCAGGCCACACTTCGGGACCACGACTCCATTTCAAACATTCATTTCCATCACTTTGAAGTTCCTCCCTTTGTTTCCCCTCCTCCCAACCCCAAAAATTCAGAAACCAAATTTCCATCTCACCTACTTCCTTCCTTTGAGGCTCCTCACATCTTCGGGAGCCTGTGGCTGCACTTCTTCAATCCCTCTCATTTGAAGCCAAAAGGGTCATAGTCATCCATGACTCCCTCATGGCCAGTGGCACAAGATGCCACAAACATGCCAAATGTTGAGAATTACACTTTTCACAGCACCTGTGCCTTTACCATCTTCATTTACTTTTGGGAGAAAATGGGAAGGCCCTCAGTGAAGGCTTGTATGTCCCAGAAATTCCTTCTCTGGAAGGATGTTTCGCAACCCAATTCATGATTTCATTACTGCACAAAGTGAATTCCTCAAATTCAATGATGGCAATATCTACAACACAAGCAGGGCAATTGAAGGTGCTTACATTGAGTTGCTGGAGGCTATCACTGGTGGCAAGAGGATTTGGGCACTGGGACCCTTCAACCTTTTAGCCATTGAGAAGAAAGATTCCAAAGGAAGCACTCATGCATGGAGTGGCTTGATAAACAAGAGCCAAGTTCAGTCATATATGTGTCTTTTGGGACCACAACATCTTTGATAGAGGACCAAATCCAACAGATTGCAACTGGGTTGGAACAAAGCAAGCAGAAGTTCATCTGGGTGCTGAGAGATGCTGATAAAGGAGACATCTTTGATGGAAGTGAAGCAAAAAGGAATGAGCTTCCAAATGGGTTTGAGGAGAGAGTTGAAGGCATGGGGCTAATTGTGAGGGACTGGGCACCCCAATTGGAAATTCTAGTCACTCTTCAACAGGAGGGTTTATGAGTCATTGTGGATGGAACTCCTGCTTAGAGAGCATAACCATGGGGGTGCCATAGCTGCATGGCCTATGCACTCTGACCAGCCTAGAAACACAGTTTTGATCACAGAAGTGTTGAAGGTTGGTTTGGTTGTGAAGGTTTGGCACAAAGGAATGCGTTGGTGACTGCATCAGATGTTGAGAACGCTGTGAGAAGGTTGATGGAAACAAAGGAAGGTGATGAGATGCGAGAGAGAGCAGTAGGCTTAAAAATACCATCCATAGGTCTAGGGATGAAGGTGGAGTTTCTCGCATGGAAATGGATTCTTTCATTGCTCACATCACTAAATAGTCTACCATTAGTGTGGTTCCAAGTACAATATGGAATTTAGTTGTTCATGAGGTTAATGCAAAATAGTTTCTTGAGACATTATCTGGTAATAAAGTTTCTGTATGGATATGTGTGCTAAGCCATTTTGCAAAATTCTTATCTAGATATTTCAGAAGAACAATCCTTCTTTGATATCAATAATTACGTTGCATGCAAATTAAAGTTTCAATTATTTATAGTATGTTCTATTCTCGTCGTTCTTACACTATGTTTATCTTTTACCATTCCCCTCTATCTCACTTCTGAAACTTTTCCTTCAAAGATAAATATCTTTCATTTATATAGTTATATTGTGTTTTTCCGCAAACAATTATGTGTCTTTATGCTATTAATAGTTTCCGGGAAAGCAATAATGCTGTTCTTGTGCTTCTTCGCTCTTGTTTGAGGCATAAGGCGGGTTCTGCAGCTGTGTTGTGTTTGGTGTCTATGCATTACAAGGAACTCGCCCATGGAATGCAATGTGTTCTTGCTATAGATATCAAGTGATGTCCTGCTGCTACACAAAGCAACTCTGTCCTTATCATAGTTCCTATTGTTGAAGATTTCATATCGACTAGTAATGAGACAAATTAGTATATATAAGTAGAGAACAACCTTCACCATATAAGCTGATTTTGTGAGGTTGAACTAGATCCAACCCCATGTTCTAAGACCTATAGTGTTTTAAGTATATTGGATTTCTTTGTTTAGAGACAAACAACAATACTATCGGCATCAACTATAACGACACTTGTCTATCCTTAGATCAGTGATCAGAGTAGATAGCAAAAAACTGAAAAAAGTATGGAAAAGAGAAAAAGCATGGGCATAGAGTAAATATAGGCAAAGAAAAGAAACGAAAGACACGGAAGAAAAAGACGATCTATGGTTCAATTGGGCAACATAAAATGAGGGAAAAGTAGCACAAGAAGAAAATATACCTTAGGGCTCGACACGACTTAGGGAAGAACAACATATAAGGAGGCTGATACAATTTTTAACATAATTACCAAGTTGCTACCATGTTTCCACTATTTTCTTTATCAGGATGTTGTAAAGGAAATGTGGAAAATGACTTTTAACCCATTTTCAAATTTGACCAAAATTCAGAAAATATCTTCATGAAAAACATGTTCTAAAACTTAAGAAATCATATTGACTTTGTTTTCTATATTTAGAAATGAAAACAGAAAACTGTGTCAGTAAGCAGCCATTAATGTAATCATTATACCAAAAAAAAAAAAACCATTAATGTAATCAATCTCAAATCTTTGAGGGACCAA
>CM014735.1:60647321-60734713 GCA_004329165.1 Spatholobus suberectus
AGTAATAGAGAGCAAAAGAGAAATTGAAGCAAAGAATAGGAGAAAAGTCGATACTTACCGAAATCTGCTTCGGCACGGGTGGCGCTTCGGGCAATGGCTTGTCTTGGATGTGACCACATGGCAGAGCAATAAATGCAAACAGAGAGGGAAGAAATACAGTGAGAAAGAAAGTGCAGTCATGCAATTTGTTGACATTGTTATTTATGTTGTTTTTGAGCGTACACTTAAATATCTTCGTTAGTGTCAACCTCATATCACAATGCCAATAAATACTTAATAATTGTTGGTGTTAGTGTCGGCACCGTCGTTGACCAACCAACTCTATATTCGGATTATATTTATGCTAAAGCAACTTTGCATAACTGTAATCCTTTTCTCACTATGTTTCTTGCCTCTCTGCTTGCATTTTTTGCTTTGCCATGCCGTTGTTTCCAATACTTGCCATTGCCCAAAGTGCCACCACTATCGATGCAGATTTTAGTAAGTACCAGCTTTTCTCTTACTTTTTCCTTCTAAATCTTTCACTCTCTATTGCTTTCTCTTTTGTTTTGTCTCTATGTGCAACTTGCCCCACTATTGTCTTCCATTGCACGTAGTGTTGATTAATGTTGTAGCTAACATGGCCATTTAGGTAACCCCTCACTTTTTCTTTCTTTCGCTTTGTCTCTCTTTCTCTGTTTGCACATTTTAATATTGTCTTATTGCACTAGTTTTGATAATTTGTTGGCTCAATGCTTTGTGGTATTTGGGAGCTCGCACTAGGAGTTTGCTATAGGAGGACAGGTATGCATATAATGTTTATTGTTTTGTTTTCTTCTTGTGTTTTTAAAAGTTGTGTGAATTACTATCTTGTTTTTTAGTGGAAAAGTTGTGTGAATTACTATCTTGTTTTTTAGTGGATAACAGAACTCTTTGGTTGTGACTTTGCACTTTTCTCTCTTTATTTCTATTTGTGTTTCTCTGTTTGTCCAATTAAACGTATTGTATTTGTGGTGGATTTTGAAACTTTCTTGACATTCTTCCTTTTGTTGTTTTTGAGCGTATACTTAAATATCTTCGTTAACGTCAACCTCATTTCACAATGCCAATAAGTATTTAATGATTGTTGGTTTTGGTGTTGGCAAGGTCGTTGACTAGTCGACCATATATCTGAATTATATTAATGCCACTCCACAAATACAAATCATTTAATTGCACAAATAGAGAAACACAAATAGAAATAAAGAGAGAAAAGTGCAAAGCCACACCCAAAGAGTTGTGTTCTCCATTAAAAAAATAAGATATCAATTCAAACAACTTCAGAAACACAGCAATAAAACAAAACGATAAACATTATATGCATATTTGTCCTCCTACCACAAACTTCTAATGTGCGCTCACAAACACCACATAGCATTGAGCCAACACAATATCAAAACCCAATGCAATAAGACAATGTTAAAATGTGCAAATAGAAAAAGAGAGACAAAGTGAAATAAAGAAAAGTGACGGGTTACCTGGATGGCCATGTCAGCTACTCATCGATCAACACCAGTTGCAATGAAAGCCAACAGTGAGGGCAAGTTGCACATAGAAACGAAATAACAGAGAAAGCAATAGAGAGCAAAAGAGAAATAGAAGGAAGGACTAAGAGAATAGCTGGTATTTACCGAAATCTGCATCGCCATTGGTGGCACTTCGGGCAGTGGCGGGTCTTGGACGCGACCGCATAGTAGAGCAAAAAATGCGAGCAGAGAGAGAAGAAACATAGTGGGAAAGGGAGTACAATTATGCAAAGTTGCTTTGGCATTAATATAATTTGGATATAGGGTCGGCTGGTCAACGACCGTGCTGACACCAAAACCAACAGTTATTAAGTATTTTTTGGCATTATGATATGAGGTTGATATTAATGAAAATTTTTAAGTGTACACTCAATATAAATAACAATGCCAACAAAGTTTGAAATTCCACCACAAATATGTTCAATTGTGCAAACAGAGAAACACACATAGAAATAAAGAGAGAAAAATTCAAAGTCACACCTAAAGAGTACTGTTCTCCACTAAAAAACAAGATATCAATTTGCAAAACTTTCACAAAAACAACATGAAAACAAAACAATAAACATTATATTTATACTTGTCCTCCTACGACAAACTCTTAGTGCGTGCACCCAAAGACCATAAAGCATTGAGGCAGCACCTTATCAAAACCCAGTGCAATAAGACAATGTTAGAATGTGGAAATAGAGAAAGAGAGACAAAGTGGCAGAAAGAAAAAGTGACAGGTTACCTGCATCACCATGTCAGCCTCATTCCAAAATTGTTGCCGTAGTGAAGATGATATATCCAGTCGGGAGAGCAGATATGGATGTTGTTCGCGGGTGTTTGGGTACTCGAACGGTGTGGACGCTCCAGGCAGCAGAGGTGGCTCTGGCGAGCGGCGGCATCTCCTTGTCACCTGCAAAGACACTCCGATGCCTAAGTCAGTGTCTGTAAGAGGTGAATAATGACACTTAGATGTTTACCTGAAGGCATATAATGCCTTATGTAGCAGCAAAGTGGAGGTAGAGGTGGTTAGTCCGTTACGATGGGCCTCGGGCCACGTGGCTAGGACCAAGGGGGGTCCAGAACATATACCTATAAATCATTTAAAAAATTATAAACGGTACGATGGTAATTCTCAAATCAACAAGCAGATCAGTAAAGAAAAATTAAACTCCCAGCCAAGGAAACACGAATCATTCAGAAACATGTGAAAATCTCAAGCCCATTCCAGTGGCGATCCAGAAAAAAGATACATATATGTGTGTACTAAATCTTGACACTGCCAACTTACCCTACATTTTCAGAGCAACCAATACAGGACCCCCTGAAAGTGGCAGCCTGCGCAGAACAAACATTATAAAAACAGAAAAATGGTTATATTAGCATAACATCTCACCGCAGTGAACCGGTCAATACCCTACGGCCACGGCTTGCAAATCGCATTCATGAACAAGCAAATAAGAATCAAGAAAATAAGTTTTTATTTTCTTTGTATGAATGCGTGTATGTATGCGTGTATGCATGGATGCATGCAGGTGCACATGTTAGAGAAACAAAAACGAGCAAAGGCAAGCAAATCTAAGAAGTCAGAATAAGGAAAGGATTACCCCACAAGAAAACGCTGAGTAGTTTCTGGGAACAACCTGCAAGATGCTTAATACCAAGAACAAACAATTCCAATTCTAAATACGATGTTAGAAATATAATGTTCAATTAGGTTAGAAAGTACCTGCAATCTGCAAATCACATAAGAAAAATAAGCAACTGTAAAATCATCGCAAGAAAGATGAAGGGCCAAACAAACACTCTTCCCAGAAATGGGTAACTCATACCTTTAATGATGCACACAAGAACTCTGGCACCGGCAGATTGCCCTACACCATGAAAATAACCGATCGAGAGCCTGTGCAAGAAGATAGTCCCGTCAGAATGAACATAAAGAATCAATAACGACTCCATCAAGCGCAATAAATCACAATGGCTTACATGAAAGCGAAACAGTGCTCCCCAACCAGTGCGCTTCCACGGCCACACATTTCATTGTCAATCTTCCCTGTAAAACCCACCGGAAAATAAATCAACAAACCTCAACAAGGAAAGGAAAGGATGACAAAATACATGACTTAAAAATCCAGGAAGGGATAACACAGTAGAAGATGTTGATTCGCATTTCGACAAAACTTCCGTCTCCCTGTAGACTCCGAGGCTAAATATACGGTGGAAACAAATCCCATTCCAAAATTGCTGCCGTAGTGAAGAGGATATACCCAGTCGGGAGAGCAGATATGGATGCTTGTTCGCGGGTGTTTGGGTACTCGAACGGTGTGGACGCTCCAGGCAGCAGAGGTGGCTCTGGCGAGCGGCGGCATCTCCTTGTCACCTGCAAAGACACTCCGATGCCTAAGTCAGTGTCTGTAAGAGGTGAATAATGACACTTAGATGTTTACCTGAAGGCATATAATGCCTTATGTAGCAGCAAAGTGGAGGTAGAGGTGGTTAGTCCGTTACGATGGGCCTCGGGCCACGTGGCTAGGACCAAGGGGGGTCCAGAACATATACCTATAAATCATTTAAAAAATTATAAACGGTACGATGGTAATTCTCAAATCAACAAGCAGATCAGTAAAGAAAAATTAAACTCCCAGCCAAGGAAACACGAATCATTCAGAAACATGTGAAAATCTCAAGCCCATTCTAGTGGCGATCCAGAAAAAAGATATACATATATGTGTGTACTAAATCTTGACACTGCCAACTTACCCTACATTTTCAGAGCAACCAATACAGGACCCCCTGAAAGTGGCAGCCTGCGCAGAACAAACATTATAAAAACAGAAAAATGGTTATATTAGCATAACATCTCACCGCAGTGAACCGGTCAATACCCTACGGCCACGGCTTGCAAATCGCATTCATGAACAAGCAAATAAGAATCAAGAAAATAAGTTTTTATTTTCTTTGTATGAATGCGTGTATGTGTATGCATGGATGCATGCAGGTGCACATGTTAGAGAAACAAAAACGAGCAAAGGCAAGCAAATCTAAGAAGTCAGAATAAGGAAAGGATTACCCCACAAGAAAACGCTGAGTAGTTTCTGGGAACAACCTGCAAGATGCTTAATACCAAGAACAAACAATTCCAATTCTAAATACGATGTTAGAAATATAATGTTCAATTAGGTTAGAAAGTACCTGCAATCTGCAAATCACATAAGAAAAATAAGCAACTGTAAAATCATCGCAAGAAAGATGAAGGGCCAAACAAACACTCTTCCCAGAAATGGGTAACTCATACCTTTAATGATGCACACAAGAACTCTGGCACCGGCAGATTGCCCTACACCATGAAAATAACCGATCGAGAGCCTGTGCAAGAAGATAGTCCCGTCAGAATGAACATAAAGAATCAATAACGACTCCATCAAGCGCAATAAATCACAATGGCTTACATGAAAGCGAAACAGTGCTCCCCAACCAGTGCGCTTCCACGGCCACACATTTCATTGTCAATCTTCCCTGTAAAACCCACCGGAAAATAAATCAACAAACCTCAACAAGGAAAGGAAAGGATGACAAAATACATGACTTAAAAATCCAGGAAGGGATAACACAGTAGAAGATGTTGATTCGCATTTCGACAAAACTTCCGTCTCCCCTGTAGACTCCGAGGCTAAATATACGGTGGAAACAAATCCCATTCCAAAATTGCTGCCGTAGTGAAGAGGATATACCCAGTCGGGAGAGCAGATATGGATGCTGTTCGCGGGTGTTTGGGTACTCGAACGGTGTGGACGCTCCAGGCAGCAGAGGTGGCTCTGGCGAGCGGCGGCATCTCCTTGTCACCTGCAAAGACACTCCGATGCCTAAGTCAGTGTCTGTAAGAGGTGAATAATGACACTTAGATGTTTACCTGAAGGCATATAATGCCTTATGTAGCAGCAAAGTGGAGGTAGAGGTGGTTAGTCCGTTACGATGGGCCTCGGGCCACGTGGCTAGGACCAAGGGGGGTCCAGAACATATACCTATAAATCATTTAAAAAATTATAAACGGTACGATGGTAATTCTCAAATCAACAAGCAGATCAGTAAAGAAAAATTAAACTCCCAGCCAAGGAAACACGAATCATTCAGAAACATGTGAAAATCTCAAGCCCATTCTAGTGGCGATCCAGAAAAAAGATATACATATATGTGTGTACTAAATCTTGACACTGCCAACTTACCCTACATTTTCAGAGCAACCAATACAGGACCCCCTGAAAGTGGCAGCCTGCGCAGAACAAACATTATAAAAACAGAAAAATGGTTATATTAGCATAACATCTCACCGCAGTGAACCGGTCAATACCCTACGGCCACGGCTTGCAAATCGCATTCATGAACAAGCAAATAAGAATCAAGAAAATAAGTTTTTATTTTCTTTGTATGAATGCGTGTATGTATGCGTGTATGCATGGATGCATGCAGGTGCACATGTTAGAGAAACAAAAACGAGCAAAGGCAAGCAAATCTAAGAAGTCAGAATAAGGAAAGGATTACCCCACAAGAAAACGCTGAGTAGTTTCTGGGAACAACCTGCAAGATGCTTAATACCAAGAACAAACAATTCCAATTCTAAATACGATGTTAGAAATATAATGTTCAATTAGGTTAGAAAGTACCTGCAATCTGCAAATCACATAAGAAAAATAAGCAACTGTAAAATCATCGCAAGAAAGATGAAGGGCCAAACAAACACTCTTCCCAGAAATGGGTAACTCATACCTTTAATGATGCACACAAGAACTCTGGCACCGGCAGATTGCCCTACACCATGAAAATAACCGATCGAGAGCCTGTGCAAGAAGATAGTCCCGTCAGAATGAACATAAAGAATCAATAACGACTCCATCAAGCGCAATAAATCACAATGGCTTACATGAAAGCGAAACAGTGCTCCCCAACCAGTGCGCTTCCACGGCCACACATTTCATTGTCAATCTTCCCTGTAAAACCCACCGGAAAATAAATCAACAAACCTCAACAAGGAAAGGAAAGGATGACAAAATACATGACTTAAAAATCCAGGAAGGGATAACACAGTAGAAGATGTTGATTCGCATTTCGACAAAACTTCCGTCTCCCTGTAGACTCCGAGGCTAAATATACGGTGGAAACAAATCCCATTCCAAAATTGCTGCCGTAGTGAAGAGGATATACCCAGTCGGGAGAGCAGATATGGATGCTTGTTCGCGGGTGTTTGGGTACTCGAACGGTGTGGACGCTCCAGGCAGCAGAGGTGGCTCTGGCGAGCGGCGGCATCTCCTTGTCACCTGCAAAGACACTCCGATGCCTAAGTCAGTGTCTGTAAGAGGTGAATAATGACACTTAGATGTTTACCTGAAGGCATATAATGCCTTATGTAGCAGCAAAGTGGAGGTAGAGGTGGTTAGTCCGTTACGATGGGCCTCGGGCCACGTGGCTAGGACCAAGGGGGGTCCAGAACATATACCTATAAATCATTTAAAAAATTATAAACGGTACGATGGTAATTCTCAAATCAACAAGCAGATCAGTAAAGAAAAATTAAACTCCCAGCCAAGGAAACACGAATCATTCAGAAACATGTGAAAATCTCAAGCCCATTCTAGTGGCGATCCAGAAAAAAGATATACATATATGTGTGTACTAAATCTTGACACTGCCAACTTACCCTACATTTTCAGAGCAACCAATACAGGACCCCCTGAAAGTGGCAGCCTGCGCAGAACAAACATTATAAAAACAGAAAAATGGTTATATTAGCATAACATCTCACCGCAGTGAACCGGTCAATACCCTACGGCCACGGCTTGCAAATCGCATTCATGAACAAGCAAATAAGAATCAAGAAAATAAGTTTTTATTTTCTTTGTATGAATGCGTGTATGTATGCGTGTATGCATGGATGCATGCAGGTGCACATGTTAGAGAAACAAAAACGAGCAAAGGCAAGCAAATCTAAGAAGTCAGAATAAGGAAAGGATTACCCCACAAGAAAACGCTGAGTAGTTTCTGGGAACAACCTGCAAGATGCTTAATACCAAGAACAAACAATTCCAATTCTAAATACGATGTTAGAAATATAATGTTCAATTAGGTTAGAAAGTACCTGCAATCTGCAAATCACATAAGAAAAATAAGCAACTGTAAAATCATCGCAAGAAAGATGAAGGGCCAAACAAGCACTCTTCCCAGAAATGGGTAACTCATACCTTTAATGATGCACACAAGAACTCTGGCACCGGCAGATTGCCCTACACCATGAAAATAACCGATCGAGAGCCTGTGCAAGAAGATAGTCCCGTCAGAATGAACATAAAGAATCAATAACGACTCCATCAAGCGCAATAAATCACAATGGCTTACATGAAAGCGAAACAGTGCTCCCCAACCAGTGCGCTTCCACGGCCACACATTTCATTGTCAATCTTCCCTGTAAAACCCACCGGAAAATAAATCAACAAACCTCAACAAGGAAAGGAAAGGATGACAAAATACATGACTTAAAAATCCAGGAAGGGATAACACAGTAGAAGATGTTGATTCGCATTTCGACAAAACTTCCGTCTCCCTGTAGACTCCGAGGCTAAATATACGGTGGAAACAAATCCCATTCCAAAATTGCTGCCGTAGTGAAGAGGATATACCCAGTCGGGAGAGCAGATATGGATGTTGTTCGCGGGTGTTTGGGTACTCGAACGGTGTGGACGCTCCAGGCAGCAGAGGTGGCTCTGGCGAGCGGCGGCATCTCCTTGTCACCTGCAAAGACACTCCGATGCCTAAGTCAGTGTCTGTAAGAGGTGAATAATGACACTTAGATGTTTACCTGAAGGCATATAATGCCTTATGTAGCAGCAAAGTGGAGGTAGAGGTGGTTAGTCCGTTACGATGGGCCTCGGGCCACGTGGCTAGGACCAAGGGGGGTCCAGAACATATACCTATAAATCATTTAAAAAATTATAAACGGTACGATGGTAATTCTCAAATCAACAAGCAGATCAGTAAAGAAAAATTAAACTCCCAGCCAAGGAAACACGAATCATTCAGAAACATGTGAAAATCTCAAGCCCATTCTAGTGGCGATCCAGAAAAAAGATATACATATATGTGTGTACTAAATCTTGACACTGCCAACTTACCCTACATTTTCAGAGCAACCAATACAGGACCCCCTGAAAGTGGCAGCCTGCGCAGAACAAACATTATAAAAACAGAAAAATGGTTATATTAGCATAACATCTCACCGCAGTGAACCGGTCAATACCCTACGGCCACGGCTTGCAAATCGCATTCATGAACAAGCAAATAAGAATCAAGAAAATAAGTTTTTATTTTCTTTGTATGAATGCGTGTATGTATGCGTGTATGCATGGATGCATGCAGGTGCACATGTTAGAGAAACAAAAACGAGCAAAGGCAAGCAAATCTAAGAAGTCAGAATAAGGAAAGGATTACCCCACAAGAAAACGCTGAGTAGTTTCTGGGAACAACCTGCAAGATGCTTAATACCAAGAACAAACAATTCCAATTCTAAATACGATGTTAGAAATATAATGTTCAATTAGGTTAGAAAGTACCTGCAATCTGCAAATCACATAAGAAAAATAAGCAACTGTAAAATCATCGCAAGAAAGATGAAGGGCCAAACAAACACTCTTCCCAGAAATGGGTAACTCATACCTTTAATGATGCACACAAGAACTCTGGCACCGGCAGATTGCCCTACACCATGAAAATAACCGATCGAGAGCCTGTGCAAGAAGATAGTCCCGTCAGAATGAACATAAAGAATCAATAACGACTCCATCAAGCGCAATAAATCACAATGGCTTACATGAAAGCGAAACAGTGCTCCCCAACCAGTGCGCTTCCACGGCCACACATTTCATTGTCAATCTTCCCTGTAAAACCCACCGGAAAATAAATCAACAAACCTCAACAAGGAAAGGAAAGGATGACAAAATACATGACTTAAAAATCCAGGAAGGGATAACACAGTAGAAGATGTTGATTCGCATTTCGACAAAACTTCCGTCTCCCTGTAGACTCCGAGGCTAAATATACGGTGGAAACAAATCCCATTCCAAAATTGCTGCCGTAGTGAAGAGGATATACCCAGTCGGGAGAGCAGATATGGATGTTGTTCGCGGGTGTTTGGGTACTCGAACGGTGTGGACGCTCCAGGCAGCAGAGGTGGCTCTGGCGAGCGGCGGCATCTCCTTGTCACCTGCAAAGACACTCCGATGCCTAAGTCAGTGTCTGTAAGAGGTGAATAATGACACTTAGATGTTTACCTGAAGGCATATAATGCCTTATGTAGCAGCAAAGTGGAGGTAGAGGTGGTTAGTCCGTTACGATGGGCCTCGGGCCACGTGGCTAGGACCAAGGGGGGTCCAGAACATATACCTATAAATCATTTAAAAAATTATAAACGGTACGATGGTAATTCTCAAATCAACAAGCAGATCAGTAAAGAAAAATTAAACTCCCAGCCAAGGAAACACGAATCATTCAGAAACATGTGAAAATCTCAAGCCCATTCTAGTGGCGATCCAGAAAAAAGATATACATATATGTGTGTACTAAATCTTGACACTGCCAACTTACCCTACATTTTCAGAGCAACCAATACAGGACCCCCTGAAAGTGGCAGCCTGCGCAGAACAAACATTATAAAAACAGAAAAATGGTTATATTAGCATAACATCTCACCGCAGTGAACCGGTCAATACCCTACGGCCACGGCTTGCAAATCGCATTCATGAACAAGCAAATAAGAATCAAGAAAATAAGTTTTTATTTTCTTTGTATGAATGCGTGTATGTATGCGTGTATGCATGGATGCATGCAGGTGCACATGTTAGAGAAACAAAAACGAGCAAAGGCAAGCAAATCTAAGAAGTCAGAATAAGGAAAGGATTACCCCACAAGAAAACGCTGAGTAGTTTCTGGGAACAACCTGCAAGATGCTTAATACCAAGAACAAACAATTCCAATTCTAAATACGATGTTAGAAATATAATGTTCAATTAGGTTAGAAAGTACCTGCAATCTGCAAATCACATAAGAAAAATAAGCAACTGTAAAATCATCGCAAGAAAGATGAAGGGCCAAACAAACACTCTTCCCAGAAATGGGTAACTCATACCTTTAATGATGCACACAAGAACTCTGGCACCGGCAGATTGCCCTACACCATGAAAATAACCGATCGAGAGCCTGTGCAAGAAGATAGTCCCGTCAGAATGAACATAAAGAATCAATAACGACTCCATCAAGCGCAATAAATCACAATGGCTTACATGAAAGCGAAACAGTGCTCCCCAACCAGTGCGCTTCCACGGCCACACATTTCATTGTCAATCTTCCCTGTAAAACCCACCGGAAAATAAATCAACAAACCTCAACAAGGAAAGGAAAGGATGACAAAATACATGACTTAAAAATCCAGGAAGGGATAACACAGTAGAAGATGTTGATTCGCATTTCGACAAAACTTCCGTCTCCCTGTAGACTCCGAGGCTAAATATACGGTGGAAACAAATCCCATTCCAAAATTGCTGCCCGTAGTGAAGAGGATATACCCAGTCGGGAGAGCAGATATGGATGTTGTTCGCGGGTGTTTGGGTACTCGAACGGTGTGGACGCTCCAGGCAGCAGAGGTGGCTCTGGCGAGCGGCGGCATCTCCTTGTCACCTGCAAAGACACTCCGATGCCTAAGTCAGTGTCTGTAAGAGGTGAATAATGACACTTAGATGTTTACCTGAAGGCATATAATGCCTTATGTAGCAGCAAAGTGGAGGTAGAGGTGGTTAGTCCGTTACGATGGGCCTCGGGCCACGTGGCTAGGACCAAGGGGGGTCCAGAACATATACCTATAAATCATTTAAAAAATTATAAACGGTACGATGGTAATTCTCAAATCAACAAGCAGATCAGTAAAGAAAAATTAAACTCCCAGCCAAGGAAACACGAATCATTCAGAAACATGTGAAAATCTCAAGCCCATTAGTGGCGATCCAGAAAAAAGATATACATTATGTGTGTACTAAATCTTGACACTGCCAACTTACCCTACATTTTCAGAGCAACCAATACAGGACCCCCGAAAGTGGCAGCCTGCGCAGAACAAACATATAAAAACAGAAAAATGGTTATATTAGCATAACATCTCACCGCAGTGAACCGGTCAATACCCTACGGCCACGGCTTGCAAATCGCATTCATGAACAAGCAAATAAGAATCAAGAAAATAAGTTTTTATTTTCTTTGTATGAATGCGTGTATGTATGCATGGATGCATGCAGGTGCACATGTTAGAGAAACAAAAACGAGCAAAGGCAAGCAAATCTAAGAAGTCAGAATAAGGAAAGGATTACCCCACAAGAAAACGCTGAGTAGTTTCGGAACAACCTGCAAGATGCTTAATACCAAGAACAAACAATTCCAATTCTAAATACGATGCTAGAAATATAATGTTCAATTGGGTTAGAAAGTACCTGCAATCTGCAAATCACATAAGAAAAATAAGCAACTGTAAAATCATCGCAAGAAGATGAAGGGCCAAACAAACACTCTTCCCAGAAATGGGTAACTCATACCTTTAATGATGCACACAAGAACTCTGGCACCGGCAGATTGCCCTACACCAGTGAAAATAACCGATCGAGAGCCTGTGCAAGAAGATAGTCCCGTCAGAATGAACATAAAGAATCAATAACGACTCCATCAAGCGCAATAAATCACAATGGCTTACATGAAAGCGAAACAGTGCTCCCCAACCAGTGCGCTTCACGGCCACACATTTCATTGTCAATCTTCCCTGTAAAACCCACCGGAAAATAAATCAACAACCTCAACAAGGAAAGGAAAGGATGACAAAATACATGACTTAAAAATCCAGGAAGGGATAACACAGTAGAAGATGTTGATTCGCATTTCGACAAAACTTCCGTCTCCCTGTAGACTCCGAGGCTAAATATACGGTGGAAACAAATCCCATTCCAAAATTGCTGCCGTAGTGAAGAGGATATCAGTCGGGAGTGGATATGGATGTTGTTCGCGGGTGTATTTTCTCCACTAAAAAACAAGATATCAATTCACACAATTTTCACAATAAACAACAAGATAACAAAGCAATAAACATTATATGCATACCTATCCTCCTCCTGCAAGCTCAATGTGCCTGCTAAAGCCCACATTGCCTTGCGTCAACACTTTAAAAAATCAAGTGCAATAAGACAATGTTATAATGTGAAAAGCAGATAAGGAGAGACAAAGCGAAAGAAGAAGAAGTAAGGGGTTACCTAGATGACCAAGTCATCTACAGCATTGATCAAAGGTAGATTCGATGGAAGCCAAGGGTGGAGGCAAGTTGCACATAGAAACGAAACAAAAGAGAAAGCAAGAGAGCGAAAGAGAAATAGGAAAAAAGAGTAAGAAAGTTGATACTTACTGAAATCTCGCATCGGTAGTGGCAGGTCTTCAACACAACGGCATGGCAGAGCAAAAATTGAAAGCAGAGAGAGAAAAAAAAACATAGTGAGAAAGGTAGTACAGTGATGTAAAGTTGCTTTGGCATTAATATAATTGGGATATAGGTCGTTTGGTCAACGACCCTGCCGACACTAAACCAACAATTATAAGGCATTTATTGGTATTCTGAAATGAGGTTGACACTAATGAAGATATTTAAGTGTATGCTCAAAAAACAATATCAATAACAACGTCAATAAAGTTTCACAACCCACTACAAATACAATAAGTTAATTGTACAAACAGAGAAACACAGATAAAAATAAAAGGCGAAAAGTGCAACGTCACACATAAAGAGTTTTGTCCTCCACTAAAAAAATAGATATCAATTCACAGAATTTTCACACATAGCAAGATAACAAAGCAATAAACATTATATGCATACCTATCTTCTTACTGCAAGCTTCAAGTGCATGCTCCTAAACACCACAAAGCATTATGCCAACACTTTAACAAAACTATGTGCAATAAGACAATGTTAAAATATGCAAACAAATAAAGAGAGACAAAGTGGAAGAAAGAAAAAGTGAGGTGTTACTTGGATGGCCACGTCAGCTACAGCATCGATCAATGGTAGCTTTGATGGAAGCCAATGGTGGGGGCAAGTTGCACATAGAAACAAAACAAAAGAGAAAGAAAGAGAGAGCATATGAAAAATAGAAAGAAAGAATAAGATAAAAGCCCATGCTAACCAAAATCTATGTCAGCAGTGATGGTTCTTCAGGCAGTGGTGGGTCTTGGACGCAACGATATAGCAAAGCAAAAATGAAAGCAGAGAGAGAAGAAACATAATGAGAAAGGAAGTATAGTTATGTAAAGTTGCTTTGGAATTAATATAATTAGGATATAAGGTTGGCTGGTCAACGACTGTGCTAACACTTAAACCAACTATTATAAGTTATTTATTGGCATTGTGAAATGAGGTTGACGCTAAAAAAGATATTTAAGTGTATGCTCAGAAACAACATAAATAACAATGTTAATAAAGTTAAAAAACCCACAACAAATATAGTAAGTTTAATTGTGCAAAAACAGAAGCACAAATAGAAATAAAGAGAGAAAATTGCAAAGTCACACATATATAAAGAGTTTTGCTCTCCACAAAAAAATAAGATATCAATTCACACAATTTTCATAAACATAGAGGGATAACAAATCAATAAACATTATATGCATACCTATCCTCCTACAACAAGCTCCAAGTGCACGCTCCTAAACACCACAAAGCATTACGCCAATTCTTTAACAAAATCGAGTGCAATAAGGCAATGTTAAACTAGCCAAACAGATAAAGTGAGACAAAGCGACAAAAAGAAAAAGTGAAGGGTTGCCTGGGTGGCCACGTCAGCTACAGCATTGATAAACGGTAGTTGTGATGGAAGCCGACGGTGTGGCAAGTTCCACATAGAAGAAAAGTAAAAGAGAAAGCAAGAGAAAGCGAAAGAGAAATAGGTAGGAAGAATAAGAGAAAAGCCCATACTTATCGAAATCTACTTCGACAATGGTGGTACTTTAAGCAGTGGCAAGTCTTGGACACGATAGCATGGCAGAGCAAAAAATGAAAGCAAAGAGACAAGAAACATAGTTAGAAAGGGAGTATAGTTTTGTAGAGTTACTTTGGCATTAACATAATTAGGATATATGGTTGGTTGTTTAGCGACAGTGCCAACATTGAAACCAACAATTATAAGTTATTTATTGGCATTGTGAAATAAGGTTGACGCTAACGAAGATACATAAGTGTATGCTAAGAAACAACATAAATAACAACGTGAATGAAGTTTCAACACCCACTACAAATACAATAAGTTTAATTACACAAAAAGTAGAAGCGCAAATATAAATAAAGAGAGAAAAAGGCAAAGTCACACATATTTAAGAGTTTTGTTCAAAGATATCAATTCACACAATTTTCACAAACACAGCAAGATAACAAAGCAATAAGCATTATATGCATACCTATCCTCCAACTGCAAGCTCCAAGTGCACGCACAAAGCATTACGCCAATTCTTTAACAAAATTGAGTGCAATAAGGCAATGTTAAAATGTGCAAACAGATAAAGTGAGACAAAGCGAAAAAAGAAAAAGGAAGGGGTTGCATAGGTGGCCACGACAGCTACAGCATTATTCAATGGTAATTGTGATGCTAGCCAACGGAGGAGCAAGTTCCACATAGAAGCATAATAAAAGAGATAGCAAGAGAAAGCGAAAGAGAAATAGAAAGCAAGAATCGGAGAAAAACCCGTACTTACCAAAATCAACTTCGGCAATGGTGGTGCTTTAGGCAGTGGCGGGTCTTGGACACAACGGCATGGCAAAGCAAAAAATGAAAGCAAAGAGAGAAGAAACATAGTTAGAAAAGGAGTAATGTTTTGTAGAGTTGCTTTGGGATTAACATAATTAAGATATAGGGTCGACTAGTTAACGATAGTGCCGACACTGAAACCAACAATTATAAGTTATTTATTGGCATTGTGAAATAAGGTTGACGCTAACGAAGATATTTAAGTGAATGCTCAGAAACAACAAAAATAACAACTTCAATAAAGCTTCAAAACCCACTACAAATACAATAAGTTTAATTGCATAAAAAACAGAAGCACAAATAGAAATAAAGACAGAAAATGGCAAAGTCAAACATATTAAAGAGTTTTGTTCTATGATATCAATTCACACAATTTTCACAAACACAACAAGATAATAAAGCAATAAACATTATGTGCATATGTATCCTTTTGCCACAAGCTCCATGTGCACACTCCTAAACACCACAAAGCATTACGCAAATTCTCTAACCAAATTAGGTGCAATAAGGCAATTGTAAAATATACAAACAGATAAAGTGAGACAAAGTGAAAAAAAGAAAAAGTGAGGGGTTACCTGGGTAGCCACGTTAGCTACCGCATTGATCAAGGGTAGTTGTGATGCAAGCTAGCGGTGGGGGCAAGTTCCACATAGAAGAATAACAAAAGAGAAAGCAAGAGAGAGCAAAAGAGAAAAACAAAAAAAGAATAGAAGAAATGCTCGTACTTACCGAAATCTACTTCTGCAATGATGGCGCTTCAGGCAGTGGCAGGTCTTGGATACAATGGTAAGGCAGAGTAAAAAATGAAAGCAAAGAGAGAAGAAACATAGTTAGAAAGGGAGTAAAGTTTTGCAGACTTGCATTGGCATTAGCACAATTAGGATATAGGGTAGGGATGTTAACAACAGTGACGACATTGAAACCAACACTCATAAGTTATTTATTGGCATTGTGAAATGAGGTTGACACTAACGAAGATATTTAAGTGTATGCTTAGAAACAACATAAATAGCAACGAAAATAAAGTTTCAAAACCCACTAAAAATACAATAAGTTTAATTGTACAAAAATAGAAGCACAAATAGAAATAAAGAGAGAAAAGGGTAAAGTCACGCAAATATATAGACTTTTGTTCCCCAGAAAAAAAATATGATATCAATTCACACAATTTCACAAACACAGCAAGATAACAAATCAATAAACATTATATGCATATCTATCCTCCTACCACAAGCTCCAAGTGCACGCTACTAAACACCACAAAGCATTACGCAAATTCTTTAACCAGATCGGGTGCAATAAGGCAATTGTAAAATATGCAAACAGATAAAGTGAGACAAAGCGAAAAAAAGAAAAAGTGAGGGCTTACCTAGGTGGTCACGTCAGTTACCACATTGATCCAGGGTAGTTGTGATGCAAGCTAGCGGTGGGGGCAAGTTCCACATAGAAGAATAACAAAAGAGAAAGCAAGAGAGAGCGAAAGAGAAAAACAAAGAAAGAATAGAAGAAATGCCCGTACTTACCGAAATCTACTTCTGCAATGGTGGCGCTTCAGGCAGTGGCAGGTCTTGGACACGATGGCATGGCAGAGAAAAAAATGAAAGCAAAGAGAGAAGAACATAGTTAGAAAGGGAGTATAGTTTTGTAGACTTGCATTGGCATTAGCACAATTAGGATATAGGGTAGGGATGTTAACGACAATGACGACACTGAAACCAACAATCATAAGTTATATATTGGCATTGTGAGATGAGGTTGACACTAATGAAAATATTTAAGTGTATGCTTAGAAACAACATAAATAAAAACGTCAATAAAGTTTCAAAACTCACTACAAATACAATAAGTTTAATTGTACAAAAATAGAAGCACAAACAGAAATAAATAGAGAAAAGGGCAAAGTCACACAAATATAAAGACTTTTGTTCCCCAGAAAAAAAATAAGATATCAATTCACACAATTTTTACAAACACAGCAAGATAACAAATCAATAAACATTATATGCATATCTATCCTCCTACCACAAGCTCCAAGTGCACGCTACTAAACACCACAAAGCATTAAGCAAATTCTTTAACTAGATCGGGTGCAATAAGGCAATTGTAAAATATGCAAACAGATAAAGTGAGACAAAGCGAAAAAAAGAAAAAGTGAGGGCTTACTTGGGTGGCTCATGTCAGTTACCACATTGATCCAGGGTAGTTGTGATGCAAGCTAGCGGTGGGGGCAAGTTCCACATAGAAGAATAACAAAAGAGAAAGCAAGAGAGAGCGAAAAAGAAAAACAAAGAAAGAATAGAAGAAATGCCCGTACTTACCGAAATCTACTTCTGCAATGGTGGCGCTTCAGGCAGTAGGCAGGTCTTGGACACGATGGCATGGCAGAGAAAACAATGAAAGCAAAGAGAGAAGAAACATAGTTAGAAAGGGAGTACAGTTTTGCAGACTTGCATTGGCATTAGCACAATTAGGATATAGGGTCGGGATGTTAATGACAGTGATGACACTGAAACCAACAATCATAAGTTATTTATTGCCATTGTGAAATGAGGTTGACACTAACAAAGATATTTAAGTGTATGCTTAGAAACAACATAAATAACAATGTTAATAAAGTTTCAAAACCCACTAAAAATACAATAAGTTTAATTGTACAAAAATAGAAGCACAAATAGAAATAAAGAGAGAAAAGGGTAAAGTCACGCAAATATAAAGACTTTTGTTCCCCAGAAAAAAAAATAAGATATCAATTCACACAATCATCATAAACACAGCAAGATAACAAATCAATAAACATTATATGCATATCTATCCTCCTACCACAAGCTCCAAGTGCACGCTACTAAACACCACAAAGCATTACGCAAATTCTTTAACCAGATCGGGTGCAATAAGGCAATTGTAAAATATGCAAACAGATAAAGTGAGACAAAGCGAAAAAAAGAAAAAGTGAGGGCTTACCTAGGTGGCCACGTCAATTAGCACATTGATCCAGGGTAGTTGTGATGCAAGCTAGCGGTGGGGGCAAGTTCCACATAGAAGAATAACAAAAGAGAAAGCAAGAGAGAGTGAAAGAGAAAAACAAAGAAAGAATAGAAGAAATGCCCGTACTTACCGAAATCTACTTCTGCAATGGTGGCGCTTCAGGTAGTGGCAGGTCTTGGACACGATGGCATGGCAGAGAAAACAATGAAAGCAAAGAAAGAAGAACATAGTTAGAAAGGGAGTACAGTTTTGCAGACTTGCATTGGCATTAGCACAATTAGGATATAGGGTCGGGATGTTAACGACAATGACGACACTGAAACCAACAATCATAAGTTATTTATTGGCATTGTGAAATGAGGTTGACGCTAATAAAGATATTTAAGTGTATGCTTAGAAACAACATAAATAACAACGTTAATAAAGTTTCAAAACCCACTACAAATACAATAAGTTTAATTGTACAAAAATAGAAGCACAAACAGAAATAAAGAGAGAAAAGGGCAAAGTCACGCAAATATATAGACTTTTGTTCCCCAGAAAAAAAATATGATATCAATTCACACAATTTTCACAAACACAGCAAGATAACAAATCAATAAACATTATATGCATATCTATCCTCCTACCACAAGCTCCAAGTGCACGCTACTAAACACCACAAAGCATTATACAAATTCTTTAACCAGATCGGGTGCAATAAGGCAATTGTAAAATATGCAAACAAATAAAGTGAGACAAAGCAAAAAAAAGAAAAAGGGAGGGCTTACCTGGGTGGTCACGTCAGTTACCACATTGATCCAGGGTAGTTGTGATGCAAGCTAGCGATGGGGGCAAGTTCCACATAGAAGAATAACAAAAGAGAAAGCAAGAGAGAGCGAAAGAGGAAAACAAAGAAAGAATAGAAGAAATGCCCATACTTACCGAAATCTACTTCTGCAATGGTGGCGCTTCAGGCAGTGGCAGGTCTTGGACACGATGGCATGGCAGAGAAAACAATTAAAGCAAAGAGAGAAGAAACATAGTTAGAAAGGGAGTACAGTTTTGCAGACTTGCATTGGCATTAGCACAATTAAGATATAGGGTCGGGATGTTAACGACAGTGACGACACTGAAACAAACAATCATAAGTTATTTATTGGCATTGTGAAATGAGGTTGACGCTAATAAAGATATTTAAGTGTATGCTTAGAAACAACATAAATAACAATGTTAATAAAGTTTCAAAACCCACTACAAATAGAATAAGTTTAATTGTACAAAAATAGAAGCACAAATAGAAATAAAGAGAGAAAAGGGCAAAGTCACGCAGATATAAAGACTTTTGTTCCCCAGAAAAAAAAAAAGATATCAATTCACACAATTTTTACAAACACAGCAAGATAACAAATCAATAAACATTATGTGCATATCTATCCTCCTACCGCAAGCTCCAAGTGCACGCTACTAAACACCACAAAGCATTACGCAAATTCTTTAACCAAATCGAGTGCAATAAGGCAATTGCAAAATATGCAAACATATAAAGTGAGACAAAGCGAAAAAAAGAAAAAGTGAGGGCTTACTTGGGTGGCTACGTCAGCTACCGTATTAATCAACGGTAGTTGTGATGCAAGCCAATGGTGGGGGCAAGTTCCACATAGAAGCTTAATAGAAGAGAAATCAAGAGAGTGCGAAAGAAAAATAGAAAAGGAGATTAAGGAAAAAGCCTATACTTACGAAAATCTACTTCGACAACGGTGGTGCTTTAGGCAATGGCAGGTCTTGGACACAACGGCATGGTAGAGCAATAAATGAAAAGAAAGAGAGAAGAAAGATAGTTAGAAAGGGAGTACAATTTTGCAGAGTTACTTTGGCATTAATATAATTAGGATATATGGTTGGCTGGTCAACGACAGTGCCGGCACTAAAACTAACAATTGTAAGTTATTTGTTGTCATTGTGAAATGAGGTTGATGCTAACGAAGATATTTAATTGTATGCTCAGAAACAACATAAATAACATCAATAAAGTTTCAAAACCCATTACAATACAATAAGTTTAATTGTACAAAAATAGAAGCACAAATAGAAATAAAGAGAGAAAAGGCGAAGTCACAAATACGTAAAGAGTTTTGTTCTCCACAAAAAAATAAGATATCAATTCGCACAATTTTCACAAACATAGCAAGATAACAAATCAATAAACAATATATGCATACCTATCCTCCTATTGCATCTTCCAAGTGCACGCTCCTAAACACCACAAAGTATTACGCCAATTCTTTAACAAAATCGACTAAAATAAGACAATGTTAAAATGTGCAAACAGATAAAGTGAGACAAAGTGAAAAAAAAAGTGAGGGGTTACCTAGGTGGCCATGTGAGCTACAGCATTGATCAACGGTAGTTGTGATGCAAGCCAACGATGGGGGCAAGTTCCACATAAATGCATAACAAACGAGATAAGAAGAGAGAGCGATAGAGAAATAAAAAGAAGGAATAAGTGAAAAGCATGTACTTACCAAAATTTACTTCGGTAATGATGGTGCTTCAGGCAGCGGCTGGTCTTGGACACGACAACATGGCAAAGCAAAAAATGAAAGCAAAGAGAGAAGACACATAGTTAGAAAGGGAGCACAGTTTTGCATAGTTACTTTGGCATTGGCATAATTAGGATATAAGGTCGGCTAGTCAACGACAGTGCCGGCACTAAAACAACCAAATATAAGTTATTTATTGGCATTGTTAAATGACGTTGACGCTAACGAAGATATTTAAGTGTATGCTCAAAAACAACATAAATAATAACGTCAATAAAGTTTCAAAACCCACTACAAGTACAATACGTTTAATGGTACAAAAACAGAAGCACAAATAGAAATAAAGAGAGAAAAGGGAAAAGTCTCACAGATATAAAGAGTTTTGTTTCCCACAAAAAAATAAGATATCAATTCACACAATTTTTACAAACACAGCAAGATAGCGAATAAATAAACATTATATGCATACCTATCCTCTTACCGCAAGCTCCTAAACACCACAAAGCATTACGCCAATTCATTAACAAAATCGAGTGCAATAAGGCAATGTTAAAATGTCAAGTAGATAAAGTGAGACAAAGACAAAAAAAGAAAAAGTAAGGTGTTACCTGGGTGGCCACGTTAGCTACAACATTGATCAACGTAATTGTGATGCAAGCCAACGGTGGGGGTAAGTTCCAAATAAAAGAATAACAAAAAGAAAGCAAGAGAGAGCAAAGAGAAATAGAAAGAAAGAATAGAAGAAATGCCCGTACATACCGAAATCTACTTCTGCAATGGTGGTGCTTCAGGCAGTGGCAGGTCTTGGACACGATGGTATGGTAGAGCAAAAAGTAAAAGCAAAGAGAGAAGAAACATAGTTAGAAAGGGAGTACAGTTTTGTAGACATGCATTGGCATTAGCACAATTAGGATATAGGTCAGGATGTTAATGACAATGACGACACTGAAACCAACAATCATAAGTTATTTATTGGCATTGTGAAATGAGGTTGAGGCTAACGAAGATATTTAAGTGTATGCTTATAAACAACAAAAATAACAACGTGAATAAAGTTTCAAAACCCACTACAAATATAATAAGATTAATTGTACAAAAACAAAAGGATAAATGGAAATAAAGAGAGAAAAGGGCAAAGTCACACGGATATAAAGACTTTTGTTCCCAAAAAAAAAAAAGATATCAATTCATACAATTTTCACAAACAAAGCAAGATAACAAATCAATAAACATTATATGCATACCTATCCTCCTACTGCAAGCTCCAAGTGCACGCTACTAAACACCACAAAGTATTACGCAAATTCTTTAACCAAATCGAGTGCAATAAGGCAATTGTAAAATGTGCAAATAGACAAAGTGAGACAAAGCGAAAAAAAGAAAAAGTGAGGTGTTACCTGGGTGGCCAATACATCAAACCATAGAAAAACTTTCAACAACTAGGGTGGATGCCAAATAATAAAAATTTAATGCGCACCTGTAACTCTTAACGTGAGCTCCAAGGGTATGCTACAAAACACCATAAGTCACAATTCCAATAAAGTTTCAAAACGCAATACAATTAGAATACGTATAATTGTGGAAATTGAGACAAAAAGAATAAAATAAGGACAAAGAAAGTGTAGGGTCACACATTTAAGAGTTTTTACTCCTAAAAAATAACATATCAATTCATACTACTTTCACAAATGTAGATAGTAAACAAAATAAATATAATTTGCAGACTTGTCCTCCTACCACAAGCTCCAAGTGCACACACCAAAACACCACAAATCACTATACCAACACATTATATAAGTCTAGTACAGATAGACATCGTTCAAATGCACAAGCAGAAAAAGAGATACAAAGCGACAGAACAGAAAATGAGCGGTTACCTGAGCGGCGATGTCATCGACAGAATCGATAAAGATTGGTTGCGATAGAGGCCAACAGTGGGGCGAGTTGCACAAGAAAACAAATAAAAATGAGAAAGCAGGAGAGAGCAAAAGAGAGATAGAGAGAAAGAGTTAAAGAAAAGACAGTACATTCAAAATATGCGTCGGCAGTGGGGTAGCTTCTAGCCGTGGCGAGACTGAGTTATGGCAGTGTGGTACAACAAAAAATAACAACAGAGAGAAGAAACATAGAGAAAAAGTGATTACAGCTGTGAAGAGAGGCTTTGGTACTAATATAACTCAGATATAGGGTCAACTGGTCGACGACCGTGCCAACTCTAAAACCAACAATTAGCAAAGATTTATTTTTGCACATGTTGCATCTTTAAATTTAAATGTAAAATCGGCAAATTGAAGCATAAATATCTTCATTAGCATCAACATCATTCCAAAACTAGACTCGAATAGTTCGTCACCAAGTATTTTAATACTAAACTTCAAAAAAATGGGATTAGAATGGTGGCATTCGTCATGCCACTTTTCTCAAATAGGATCACTCCTTCAGAGCTTTGTTCTATGCTAACAAACAACATATCAAACGACAGAACAACTTTCAACAACTAGGATGGATACAAAACAATAAACATTTATTGCGCACCTTTACTCCTAACGTGAGTTCTAAGCATACACTACAAAACACCATAAATAACAATTCCAATACAGTTTCAAAACCCAATGCAATCAGAATACATATAATTGTGGAAATAGAGACACAGAGACAAAAAATAAAGACAGAGAAAGTGTAGGGTCACTTCTTTAAGAGTTTAGTCCTCCCCTAAAAAATAACATATCAATTCATACAGCTTTCACAAATGCAGCAAGTAAACAAAACAATAAATATAATATGCACACCTGTCCTCTTACCGCAAGCTCCTAGTGCACGCTCTGAAACACCACAAATCACTGTGCCAACACATCCAACACATTATTTAAATCTAGAATAGTTAGACATCATTAAAATACACAAACAGAAAAAGAGATACAAAGCAACGGAAGAGAAAGTGAGTAGTTACCTAATGTCACCGACAAAATCGATCAAGATTGATTGCAATAGAGGCCAACAGTGGGGGCGAGTTGCACATGAAAAAAAAGAAGAGAAAGCACGAGATAGCAAAAAGAGATAGAAAGAAAGAGTTAAAGAAAAAACAGCACTTTTCAAAATCTGCGTTGGCAGCAGAGGTAGCTTCTGGCCGTGGCGAGACTGAGATACAGTAGTGTGGTAGAGCCAAAAATAACAGAGAGAAAAAAACGTAGAGAGAAAATGAGTACAGCTGTGAAGAGAGGCTTTGGCAATAATGTAACTCATATATAAGGTCAGCTAGTCGACAATCGTGCCAACACTAAAAGCAATAATTATTAAATATTTATTGTGCACATGTTGCATATTTAAATTTAAATGTTAAATTGGCTTTGCCGACCATAAATCACAATTCCAATATAGTTTCAAAACCCAATACAATTAGAATATTTATAATTTTGGAAATAGAGACAAAGAGACAAAAATAAGGAAAGAGAAAGTGTAGGGTCACACCTTTAAGAGTTTCCTACTCTCCTAAAAAATAACATATCAATTCATACAACTTTCACAAATGCAACAAGTAAACAAAACAATAAATATAATTTGCACACCTGTCCTCCAACTGCAAGCTCCAAGTGCACAATCCAAAACACCACAAATCACTATGCCAACACATTATATAAATCTAGTACAGATAGACATCATTAAAATGCACAAGCAGAAAAAGAGATACAAAGTGACTGAAGAGAAAGTGAGAGGTTACCTGGGTGACGATGTCACCGATAGAATCGATAAAGATTGGTTGCGGTAGAGGCCAACAGTGGGGCAGATTGCACAAGAAAACAAAAAAAAATCAGAAAGCAAAACAGAGATAGAAAGAAAGAGTTAAGGAGAAGACAAGTACTTTTCGAAATATGCGTGGGCTGTGGTGGGACTGAGTTACAGCAGTGTGGCACAACAAAACATAATAATAGAGAGAAGAAACATAGAAAAAAGTGAGTACAGCTAGTGAAGAGAAGCGTTGGCACTAATATACCTTAGATATAGGGTCAGCTAGTCAACGACCGTGCCAACATTAAAACCAACAATTATTAAATATTTATTGTGCACATGTTGCATATTTAAATTTAAATGTAAAAATCAGCTTTGCCGATCGAAGCATAGATATCTTTGTTAGCATCTACCTCATCTCGAAACTATACTCGAATAGCTCGTCGCCAAGTTTTTTAAGATTAAAAACTTCAAAATAATGGCATTACAAAGGTGGCATTCATCATGTCACCTTTCTCAAACTGGGTCACAAATACGAAGCTTTGTTCTCCATAAACAAGCAACACATTAACCCATAGAACAACCTTCAAAAATTAAGATGTAGGCAAAATAATAAACATTTAAGGGGCACTGTATCTCTTAATGTGAGCTCCAAGCGTACGCCACAAAACACCATTAATCACAATGCCAATATAGTTTCAAAACCTAATACAATTAGAATACATATAATTGTGGAAATAGAGACACAGAGACAAATAAAACAGAGAAAGTGTAGGGTCACACCTTTAAGAGTTTTGTCTCCCCTAAATAATAACATATCAATTCATACAACTTTGACAAATGCAGCAAGCAAAATAAACAATAAATATAGCATGCACACTTGTCCTACTACCATAAGTTCCTAGTGCACACTCCGAAACAACACAAATCACTGTTCCAACACATTATATAAATCGAGTGTAGTTAGTCATCGTTAAAATGCACATACAGAAATAGAGATACAAAGTGACGGAAGAGAAAGTGAACGATTACCTGGGTAGTGATGTCACCGACTACATCGATCAAGATTGGTTGCGATAGAGGCCAATAGTGGGGGCGAGTTGCACATGAAAACAAAAAAAATGAGAAAGCACGAGAGAGCGATAGAAAGAAAGAGGTAAAGAAAAGCCAGTACTTTTCGAAATCTGCATTAGTAGTAGGGGCGCTTCTGGCAGTGGTGGGACTAAGATACGGTAGTGGTGGTAGAGCCAAAAATAACAAGGAGAGAAAAAAATGTAGAGAGAAAGTGAGTACAGCTGTGAAGAGAGGCTTTGGCAATAATGTAACTCAGATATAGGATCAACTAGTCGACAATCGTGCCAACACTAAAACCAACAATTATTAAATATTTATTGTGCACATGTTGCATATTTAAATTTAAATGTTAAATCGGCTTTGCCGACCAAAGCATAAATATCTTTGTTATCGTCAACCTCATTTTGAAACTAGACTTGAATATTTTGTCACCAAGTATTTTAATACTAAAAACTTCAAAATAATGGGATTAGAAAGGTGGCATTCGTCATGCCACCTTTCTCAAATAGGGTCACACCTACGGAGCTTTGTTATAGGCTAACAAACAAACATCAAACCACAAAACAACTTTCAACAACTAGGATGGATACAAAACAAAAACATTTAATGCACACCTATAACTCCTAACGTGAAAAAGCGTTTGTTTGAGAAAGCGTTGTATATCTTATACAATATAAAGAGCATTTTCTCAAACAAGTGCTCTCTATGTGATACTCAATATAAAGCGCTTCCTTTAACAAGCGCTCTCTATGTAATTTCTTTTTTAAGACTAGTTTGGTTCATTCTCATTTTTTCCAAACCTGTACAAATAGAAATAATCCAAAAATCCAAGCTATATTAAAACGATCCACCAAAAAGGAATAAAAGATCTTGTTAAATGTGATTCTATCACAATACACATGCTTATATCTCTATACTTCTAATTTAGGCCAAGTGGATTTACAAGTCATATTGTATGTAAAAATTGTAAGTTTAAGTCCTTAGACAAGCAAATTTATTACATTTTGATCCTGCCATCAATTGTCTACTAAGTCTTTTAACTATGGTTGAATTTGAAATAGTTAACAGCAACATTAGTAACAATGTTAAGGGAGAGACAAAAACCCATTAAATTTGCTCATCCAGAGACTAAACCTTACAATTTCTACATATAGAGCCAAAAAAGAAAAGAACATACAAGTATAGAAACCAAATTAATTAATAAATAAATCTTAAAGTAATCGCCCCTATAAATTTAATTAGTTATTTAGCAAGACATTAGGAAAGGATCAAGTAATAGATTTAACATACGGATGGGTAAGGCCATTTGTAATGTCTGCTCCACCATTCAAGTAATTGTTGCCTTTCTTTTTAGGTAGCTTTCCTTTTTTCCTCTTCTTCATGAATTCCTGCTTCAAACTGCCCAAGTATCCGCTGTACTTGCACAAAGGCTGACCATTTAATTCCCTGTCCTCTACCTCGGGGATATATGATGTTGTGTAGATCAACATCCTCTTCAAATGATCCATTCCTATCAGCACCTCATTACAAGCTGATCATCATATGAATCAATTAAATTATGATAACAATAGTTACTAGAATGATTATTTAATTATTTTAGAAAGAACAGGCTTTATTCAATATAGTTAGATTCATCATTAATATCTTATGGTAAGTAAAAATATGCATGTCACTCTTTTTCCTTTCTCAAACAGGCAACTTTAATAATTAGTGCCAAAAAAATATAAATCATTACTGCCGGTGCATAACAATCTAGTTAACTCTTCAACCTATATAGAAAGAACAAAGAAAAAAAAAACTCAAGTTCAGAGTAAGCATAAGTACAATAACAAATGGCACTTCCCTAACAAGAATTTACAACTATCAAATAAAAATAAAAACAATGCGAACCATTGTAGTAGCTAGCGATTTTCAAATCATTACCTACCACTATTATTTCAACTTGTTGAAACTAGCAAATAGTTTAGATTATATACCAAGTCACTATATTATTGTTAAAAACAAATTTTGGAAGCACGGATGAGTAATTAATTTAAAATTATATCTTATAATATGGGTCTATTAATCTTAACATTTAGCAAAGAAAATATAAAATAGAAATAAATGAATTGCTTTCTTCACTGAATAATAAAGAAAAGTTATTAAGAATTGTTGGAGAATTTAAAATGATTTGTGAAAATAATTACTACAAGTACAACTTGCAATCATTAGGAAATAATTCATTCACCTCATTGAAAGTTTGCACTTCAAATGGTGCATACGATAAAGAGCCGGGCGCCAATGTGAAACATTATCGCATGCATCTAAACTCACAGATAATGGGCGCCCCCTTTTTCTTCAGACCTGACAAAGTTAGGGACGAAAAAGTGTGCTTCACATGAATGTACACTTATCCAATATAGCTTATGAATGGCTACTTTATCAATATACTGTGCAGAAATTAAAACCAAGGGGAACCTATTGTTGTGACGAAGAAAAAGGTATAAGAACATCATACCTCACATAATTAAATGCTTCCAAAACTCTCGTGGTCATTATTTATTTGAAATCACACTAAATCTTAATATAGTTAATGTTCTCAAAGGCCGACAATGCAGTAGAAAATGCATTACCATTTTGTGATAGAAAAATTTAAACAACTAAAATATCAAGAAGTTCACAACAATAATAAAAGTGATTAATTTCCATTAAATACATATGTACAGTAGATAAATATGTACACAAAGGGAAACAGTAAGGGAGATATCCTTCATCCTAAACAATCATTTTGGGCAAAACAGCACATTACACAATAAATTGCAAGGAAACTTTGAAAAACCAACATATGATGAACTATGGAAATAGTAAAGGGAACAAGAACATTAAGATCTCAGCACCAATAAATTGATTTCTCTACTTGAATAGAATCTTGTAAACTTTACATCAATAAGTGGAAGGAAAGTCATTTAATTATCAAGAAGCTAGAAAACATGATTCACTAAAATTTGATCATGATTATATCTAGAGAAACATGCAATAAGCTTTTACTTATTCTCATTTACGGTCATTAGCAGAACATCAGTAAGTTTGACTCATTGATGGTTGTCTTATTCAATTGTAGATTTCATTGAATAATAAGCATTATATAGATGACAGTATGTATATCCATTTCCAGTTTAAGACATGCAAATAAATTTGTACCACAAAACTTTGGTCACAATTCTAATAACAAGTATGACATGCATATGCACCTAAAGAGACAAAAGCATTCTGAATAAAGACAATATGCATAGTCACACTTTTGAAATTACACAAATATTCTATTAGTCCAATTTAGAGAATGATATACACACAAAAGCTTGAGGAAATAAATCAGGCAACACAACTGAAAATTTTGAATTTATCAAGGCTGTTAAGGACCAACTATCCAGACAGCTTAAACTCTTCAAGACTCTAACCAAACCCTTTAAAGAAAGAGCCCTTTAGGCTTGATGTAGAACAATGCACATGACACTCCTTGGTGTGTTCAAATTCAACTTTTAATTAAGAATTGGGACAGGGAGGATCAAAATTCTGCTGGCCACCTATCAATCATAAAAGGCTCTTGTACCACAAGGACCTATTATCCTAACAAAAAAAAGGCACACCCTTTCACTGCATTAAAATCTGCTAAAGTCATGCGTGTGCAATGAGCATTAGCAAGAGGTGCAAGGTAAAAAGATAGCCAAGGACAAGAGGTCAACCCAATAAGCCAACTTGCTATTCAAGTCCTCAAACGTGCAGTTGAATGATGCAAACTCTCAAATTGCCAATGCTAAAAATGTATTAATACAAAAAATGAGATCCTAAACTCATAATTCAAGAGCATTTAAAAAAGACAAACTGGCAAAGATAAAGATACATATTCAGACCTCCCCAAAAGAAATTATATACCTGATATGTCCAAGTAAGCCTAGGGCAATATGGATGGACCATTATCAATTGGTTTTCCAGAACCATTGAATATATGGCCATGTACAGTGACACTGGAGTTTTTAACACCTGTGTGTGATAAAAAACAATAATAGAGAAAAAATGGGAGTCAACAATTAAATTGATTCAAAGCAAATCAAAGAATCAAAATGAAAAAGGATTCAATAATCAATAACATGGATAAATTGGTAGAAGAGGATAAAGTAATCGTAAGGTAATCAGATTGGAACAGATAAAACTTGGGAAGTTATCCTTTTAGAACAAATTTAACACATAAATAGTAAACAGAAGTCAAACCTTATGAATGCCATAATTCTATATATATATATATATATATATGTATACTAAAGACAAATTCATAATATAAAATTTATCATTTAATCAAGTTAATTGACAGGTGATGTAATTGATATTGATACCAAGGAAACTACCCTTCACTATTTTCTCAACTACAGTCTAGACATGCTTATGGGATTACTATTCTATACTAGGATTTCTCCTATCTAATTATAATTTAAGAGAGAGAGTATTGAAAGAATAGCCATTGATTGACCCAATTCTATATTAACAACTACCAAAATAAAACTCTCAAACTAATATTTAACATGTTATCTAGGTCCTACAGAAATAAAATTATAAAGTTACTGAATCAAATCACCAATCATTAGATACATTAGCAAAAAATTCAAAACAAATTTTGCATACATTTAATTTTGAAATAAAGTAGACAACAATGAAAAAAAGAGTTTATACCTCTGCAGTAAATAGCACAGTTGTGCCAAAAGACTCTATAGAACTCAATCTGTACAAAAGCTCTCACAGGGTACAGCTGATCATATTAAAAATTTAAGTCTATGACATAGTTCAGGAATTGGGAGATGGTGGTGTGCATAAGCATCTGAAGTTAACTATACAAATAAAGAAACTAATAGGACAACAGCAATCCATATTTTGACATTACAACCAACAGATGTTAACTTGTTTACATTGATTGTCTTCACATAAACAGTAATATAAACAAAAACAAAGAGAATCAAAATTAATGTTTATGCAAAAACAAAAATCTAGAGGTGAAATAAAATAATTATGTCCACTACTGAAGTTTACTACCTAATGGGTAGATATTATAAGCTGACTATATCAGTATATCAACAAGTTGACAAAAGAAGGAATTTCTTTACTCGTCATATCAAATTTTTATTTACAATTTGTAAGAAAAATAGAAATAAACTGATACTATGATGTGTGTTATAACTATTGTTAGCTCTTCACTAAGCTAGTTGTTGATTTATACTTTATACACACAAATTAACAGTTTATTGGCATGAACATTGTAAGTGGCATACACTTTATCACCTTAATTAAAATCAAAAAGGCACAAGAGTGGTCTATTCGAAACTCAAAGAAAAATAGAGGTGTATTTAATCAAAGCAAGAAAAACAAAATGGAGAAAATATCTACGTGATTTAGGTGCCCAAGATTAGGAGTGACAAAGAGATAAAGTACGCAAATTTAAAGCAATGAAAAGAAGTGGAACAATTGAAGGTTTTACCTATGAGATAAATAGCAGAAATATAATGGCATCAAATTGGCTTTTTATCAAACAATAAATGGACAGTGCAAGTGATTTCATTAAAAAATATAAAAAAGAAAAAAGAGCCTATGGATTGAGCAGCATAGTATGCCCAATCAAACACATAGAGCAAGAGTCCAGCCCTTCTCCCTAGATTATGCTCTTCAACAGGCAACTTAGTGTTATCATCCATCACCCAATTTTTTATGTTTTCCATGATGGATTCTTCAAAAACATGAGGATACTGATTCAGATCAATTGAACAACACATGGATAGCGTTAAAAGATAGAACAACAGCAAACAGAAATAAGTGAAAAGGAAATCTTACAATCCAAGTTAGGGAACAACATAGGAGAAGTCTGTCAACTGCAACTTTGAAGAACTCATCAACTTAAAGAACTCATCATTTTCCTGTGAAGGATAGAAGAACCAAAGTGCTATCTCAATAATTTAATACAAGAAATCAGCTTAAGAAGAAGCTCTACACCCAAATTAACAAAAACAACAAGAAGGATCACGTGTGGACAAGAAAATAACCCGATTAAACGGCCAAGGTGACCAATGATATGGGCAGCACGAGCATTACTGGAGGAAGAATGACCATTGTCTTCCATGTACCTCCCAAAAGTGATAGGTACATTCAGAATCTAACAACCGAATTTACAGATAGATACATACATATATCTAACACGTAAGAAATCATTCCAAAAGAAATCAAATAAAAGACAAGTGTGTGCGACTCCATGTGCGAAGAAATCTTTAAACAAAAACAAAAATAAAGATAACAAAAACAAACCAAAAAAAAGAAACCAAAATTCAAATGATCTTCTCCATGAGCTTGATAACCTTTGCAATTAATTCCTCTTCTTTCTTCTCTTCTTCATCCCGTGGCAGTGGAGCTTGATTCGCTTGATCCTCCATCAATGACACTTAGACGAGAATCATACAATAACATATTATTTCACAACACACAAACACACACAGGATAAATCAACAACTAACGAAACCCTAAAACATCACCCCTTCACCAAAACCAAATAAATAAATAAATAATAAAGAACGGATCAAGAAAGAATGAACACATTAGAGAAATTGTAGAGCAAAGAAGGATACGATTCACAAGATTAGCAACGCGTAACAGCCAATATCAACAACAATAAAGAAAGAAAGAAAGAAAGAACCAAGAAACTCAAAACAATATATGAAAATCCAAATTTAAGATAATAGTAATACTGACTAACATGAATGGTTAAAACTTAAAAGCAAAAGCAAGAACCCAACCTAAGACGAGATTTACCCCAAGGTTGACCCTACGTTCTTCTACATCTGTACAGCATCTCATCCTCCGAGTACTCCATCCCATACTATACAATCTGTACAGTATCTACCAAAAAACCAAAAACATAAACAACGCCGCTAAAATAACAGAATCAGTTTATCAAGTCCCAACGACGCCGTTAAAATATCGAAGCACACACCTGAGCCAGTGGCAGAGTGCAACTGCGGGTCTCAATGTCAAACCGAGAATCGTGGCAACCGTTAGAGCCATGTTCATTTGCTATTGCTTTCTTCGCATTGTAAACCGAGAGACTCATTGTTTGTTCTTCCCTCAGTACTGATGCAGAAGAGAAAGGGTTCTCAGTGACATTGACGAGGTTTCTTGATGGGTCACAGGGCTGGTTTCTTGAAGTCTTTGATGAGGTTGCCTGAAAAATCTTTTAAGGACAACAAGTAGTAGTACGTAACTTACAAGTACTATATAACTGATACTATAACACTGTTATATATGGTTTTGAGGGAAAGGAAAAACACGCCGCAGTGAGACGCTCAATGGAATGGACCCATAACCACCAATGAGGTTTCTTTTTTAAATAAGCAATTTATTGCTATATAGGACAAAAACTTTGTCAAGAAGATGTAATTCTAATTGACCAATCACAAGGAAGTATATTTATGAAAAATAAAAGAATGATACACTAGAATATACAATAATAAAATGCCACATCAATCCGTTTCGTACTGGTGAGCGTTCTCCTTTTTAAATAAATATGATTTTCAACTTTCACACACATATTTCTATATTTAAAATAGACAGAGAAATAAACAAATTGTGAGAAATTAATTGCGATTGAGATAGGAGATGGGTAAAATGAGATTAAAAGCTTATTCTCTTTTTATTTTTTTTATTATTAATTTGTTATGATTTTAATTTTGATATATTTTTATTATTAATTAATTAGATATTATTTTAAAAATTATATTATTTATTTTAGGCTACAATTATCTCAATTAGTGATATGTTAGAAAAAGATGAGAAAAAAATGAGGTAAAAAAATATATGAAAGACAAGTGATTGTATGTTTATATTTATTGTATGAAAAAATATGTCAAAACAAAAATTATATAATTTATTTATTAAAAAATTATATTTATTTTTGTTATATAAATTTATTGCTTATTATTTTTAAACTAAATTTAACATTAAATAAGTATTTTTTTAAAATTTATATTTATTTTTGTTATATATAATATAGTGTTTGTATTAAAACTTAAACAAGTTAAATGGCTTAGCATGTGTTTGCTTTTCTGTTTCATCCAACTAAAAATCCAACTCTCATCTTCCTTCTACATTTTTGCCTTGGAATATGTAAAATCTCCGTTCAACCATGTTGAAACGGATTTCCAAACGCACATTTAGTGGTTTAGGTGGTGAAAGAGAAGGAACAAGTCTTCAAATTCTCCTTCAATTATTTTTACTATTTTTTAAATCTTAAATTTTATTGGAAGACTAAGATAGTGTAATTTAAAAAATTGGAGGATCAAAATCGTGAATTTAATATTATAGGAGACCAAAAATGCAATTTAGTCTAAATATTATTCTGCCATGCCATGTACTTAATGCCACATCATGGTCAACATTGTAATTTTAACAGTAAACAGATGGACATTTAACGATTGGACCAAAATTGCGCATTTTATAAAATTGGGAGAAAATCGCGGAATTAAAAAATTGAGGGACCAAAATTGTGTATTGGATATTATAGGGAGACCAAAAGTGTAATTTAGCCTAATATTTTTTAAGTTGGCTTAAATATCATTTTCATCCCTATAAAATAAGGGTTTTTTGCTTTTAGTCCTTTATTTTTTTTCATTTTCATCCCTAAAATATTTTTTGTTTCATTTTGGTCCCTACAGTTAGGTTTGTCCATCAAATCTAACGAAAGGACCGAAAGAGAAAAGCAAAAAATTATAGGAACCAAAAATTAAGAGGGCCAAAATAAAAATAACCAAAATTAAAAGGATCAAAACGAAAATAATCTTATATTATAGGGATTAAAAAATTATTTAAACCAAATTTATAAAAATTAAACCTTCAAATGCCTACAAAAAAACCCTTCAAACATTGCAAATGCACTGATAAGGAGTAGAAAAATTAAACCTACAACACATATATTAGTGACCAGCAAAAAGAAAATTTATTAAAATTAAACCTTAAACATACAACTTCGTAGAAGTCATGCAATGATGCAATCATCTTCAAGTTATAAAGCAAATATAACGAATGGATAGCAGCATAAGCAAAACATAAAACAAAACAAAGATATCAAAATGAATAGTAGTAGACGAGTATGAAATAACAAAGAAAGCAAAAGAAGGATGCATGATGTTATTATTATGAGCAAATTACAGTAGCACCGACCCAAAGTATATTTAGGCTTAAAGAGAATTCGAAAACAAGGCCTTTAAAATTAATAAAAATAATTTAATAAAGTTATTGTAAGTTTATTTGAAGTTTGTTTTTCCGATTTTCTATAATACAAAAATTACTTATTAACTAATAAGTATTCCATACATTACATGTTACTTTTCAAACTTACAAATAAAATAAAAGTATATAAGAGATAAATTTTTAAAATTATAAATAAGATATATATAAATTATAAACTAATGAGATAAACAATGTAGATTAAGAAATATTATCATAATATAATTAAGAAGAACATTTTTTAAAAGAAAAATATTTGTCCCTAATACTATTCATTAGCTAATTAGTGATTTCTTTTTAAATTTTGGTGGTGGTGAGAAAATAATATTAACAATTAGTAATATTTTTGGGGTCCAAATAAGGGCTTTAGTTCATGCTTAGGTTAATGCTGGCTACAAGAAGGATGGGAAATGAAACTTATTGGGCAAGGGTGCAAAATGAAACTTGTATAACAATGTATGAGGTATTCCTTTGCTAGTTAAGTGAACTCTTCATCATCTTTCCCAAAAGGATCTGAATCCATGGAATCATAATAAATTTACACTAGCAAAAGGATACACACGCACTAACAATGACAGTTATATGAATCTATCATTATGTAGAACTCTTCTAAACTTATTTTTGGCACTTGTACAGATGTTGATTCTAGAATTCCAATTTTTACGCCAATTTAAAAAATGAGCAGGCGATGCAATCTCAATTAATTAAACAAATTATTAGTGATTTATTTATGTGTTTTTACTTTGATACTAAGGGAACTTGAAATGCAAATCAAATAACAATGTCGTTATTCAACTCAAGCAATCTCTCGTAAGTGATAATATCTTCAGATCTCTAACATCTCCCCGTTCACATCCAACACAAACTTATATATGTGATAGCAATCAAAATGACCAATCAAGAAACATGTACAAAAACCACTCTTACAAATTTAATTACCAAGGTAAAGTAGGGGGAAAGCAAAATAAAGAAAACCACAATAACACAAGTGATTTCTCTCTCTCTTTCGTGTTTAATTGTTTTCAATTCTCATCACATAGTTCAAAGTAACACAATAAGGGTATACTAGAGAAATAAATTTCTCATTTATGTAGGGTTAATTTGAACAAAGAAAAAAAGTTACACAATATTGTTAGGAATTCAAGCAAGTCACATGTAACCTATAGTAAGTTATGAAAGTAGACTATGCCCGATTTTAGAAATGTGTCACAAACATATCGCTTTGAAGTTATAGTATAAAGGAAGGATAGTAAGGAAAAATAGATTGGTTGTATAGTAGACTGCTATATTAAAGAAAGATAAGATTAATGTCCTCAACAAGGCAGCTAACCCTTTTGATCCAACGAGGACAAACCACATATATATGGGTTTTGCTCGCCTTTTCTTTGTCTGTACTCTGTTTCCTTGAATTGCAACAATATTCAAGTATTAGCCCTGCCAAGCACCTTTTCTTGTTGCCACCTAAAATCCAAAAGTTCATTTCCACTTCGGCGATCTTCCTAACCCTTAATTAGCCTCATAAAATTACAAACATGCAATTTAAATTAAGTGCAACTTTGCTAGCAGCATAATCATATATTTGTCTTGTAGTCTAAAATGCATTCAGTTTCTTTTCTAGCACTCATATATACCACTATACCAGCAAACATACTTAACATAAACATGTAGACTTAAGGTGAAAATTAACTATGTCTAGGCATATTTTTACCAAGCATCATTTTTAATTATAATCACAATATGATGAAATTCAGACCAAGCAAAAGATTTTAAGTATTATATCATGCACAAATAACCATATGTTAAACTCAATCTAGGTGATACCACTATTTGACATAAATGCTTCTCTAAATTATATTCAAATCACCTGTCACATAAATGTATCCCAAATTGTGTCCCACCAATTAAAACTCAACACGTCATTTAAAATTTCACATATGATATCTCAACAATACCTGTATTGCCCCCTCTTATCAGAGCACGTTAACGCTTCAATATAGCGACTCGTTCCTAATTACACAATGCACGTTAATGTTGTTCCATCCCCAATTACACAACACACATCTGCATTCTTTCAACGCAAAACAAAGCAAGTGGCTTCTAATCCAAATTAAGATTTCAAGAAATTGGTTGCTGTAAGGTTCTCTTGCTGTTAGTAATATCTATTAAAAAAATGTGTTTGTCTCTATCTCACATGCGATTGCGAGATTGATGCTCACTTGGAAAACCTCTATCTTGCCCATTTTTAGTCTAATATTAGTTCACACATAATTTTAAATTTAATTTGGCAGAAAATGTGAAACTTATGTACGCAAAGAAATCTTCAGGCTTCATGTATAATCTAAATGTTTTAAAAATTTAACCTTTATTTTCACTTTCCTCTAGGCATTTGCGGAGGAAAAGGGCAAGGGAAATCATTTCAACAGAACTTATATTTCAAGCCATGGGAATTGAACCTGTAATTACAATAAGAGAGGGCGGGTAACTAGAATCCGCGCAAGGATGGAGATAGACTTGCATGGCCGGGGGGCCAGATATAAAAAATAAAGTTCATCAAATAAATATATAAGCATCAAAATTTATACAAAATTGTTCATAATTATTTATTTTTTAAGATGATCGAAGAATATATAATAGAAAATATATTTACATAGAATACATGTTGTGTTGTGGCAATGATCACTTAAAGCAAATTCTAACAAACTTTAGTGCAAACCGATATTGTTTAATTTTCCAAAGTTTACACAGTGATGTGTTTGTAGTTGTGCACTGAGGCCAAAATATGTTTGTAACACCCTCACTTTTATTTAATTAATTGTTTTATTTATTATTTATTCTATATTTAATTCTGAAAAATCGGGAAGGAATCTAAAAATTATGATCTCCACAGTTAAACTCAGAATATTGAAACTATCTAATCGTGATTTTCAATAATTTTTCCAAGTTGAAGCCCGAAGAAATTCGAAAATGACGATTTTGTCCTTATTTGTCAATATTAAGGGCTGACATAAGAAAAATATTCAATTGATATTAAAATGTCAAATTGAGTTTAAATCATGTCATATGTATTAAAATATAATTTTAGGAATTTTTGGGAATTTTCTGAAATTCCTGTACAACATGACCAAAATACCCTAGTTGTCAAATAACCAACTCAGTATTGGTTTGACATCCAAAATGATGAAAATGAATTTTTAATACATTTCTAGGTAAATATGTAATTTTAGAATTTTCATAAAAATTTGAGCATTTATTGAATTAAAATGAATTTAATATGAATTTTCTAAGCTTAAAATATATAATATATATATTTATAATTCGAAAAAAATTAAAATTTATTTTTAGAAATTATTTTTGATGAAAAATATTACATTTGTTCAGATTTATATCTAAATTAATTATTTTGGTATTAAAAGTTATTTTTTTCAAGTTTAGGCGATTTTATCGGTACCGGCTAATTAATTAACAGTTAAAATTTATACTGCAAATATTTGGGACAGCTGCTATCCCACGTACCAGCTCTAGCAAGGGGTGATTCATCCCCTATATGAATATGTGTCCCTAATAAAAAAAATAAAAATTACATTTTTGACATCATGGATGACATAACTCCATGGACACTTAGGTTCATTTTTTTCCTATAAATAGCCATCACTTACAACTGAATTTTTCATCCCATTCCTCCTTTCACCACCGTAAGCTTCCATAGAGAAATTTTCTCTCTTTAGAAAATTTTCTTTTACTTTGTTTTTATGCTAAAATTCTACTAGTTTTCCGATAACTAGTAAAAATCCTCTTCCTAGGAGCTCTGTACCAACAACTTCACCAACTCTTTGAGGTAATGGGGGGAGTGGGGTTGGTTCTAATTTTCAATTACTTTGCATGTTGGTAGGAAGGGTTTTTCCCTAAACCCTGTTTAGGCTTTAGTTTTACTATTAATATTATTGTTATATTATTTGATGTTAAACTTTAAATTTTGCTAAGTTATTATTTTGCTCAAATTTAAATTATTAAATTATACCCAGCTGTTACTCTGCTCAATTTTAGAAAATTAAAATGCACTTGCTAAGCTGTTACTCTACTCATTTTTAGAAAATTAAAATGCATTTACTAAGATGTTACTCTGCTCAATTTTAGATAATTAAAATACTCTTATTAAGTAGTTATGCTGCTCAAATTTAGACAACCATAGTATGATTATTAAGTTGTTATACTGCTCGAATTTAAACCATTACAGTAGAATTACTAAGCTGTTATACTGTCTAAATTTAGAAAAAATATTTTTAGCTATTATGATAAATAATTAAATAATTAAATTATCAAATTTTAGTAATACTCAATTAGTTTAGCAAAAATAGTAGAAGAAATAAACCATAAATCTCATAATATGAAACTAAAGATAGAAATTATTTTATGAGCTATTTATAAATTTATTTTTAGAAAACTACTATAGAAATTTCAGTTTAAGTTCTTATCGTTCAGGTAAGGTCTAGACACACTAATAGACCATCTGTAAAAATTTCATAAATTTTAAAGCTTATTTAGTACTTCTAATTGTGCTCTATAAGTGCCTGTGGACACATTTTTCTTAGAAATACTGAATTTCAAAAATTTTCAAAAAAATTATAAAAAATTCATGATAAAATTCTAATTATTTTTCTAAGTTTAAAAATTATTTTTATGGAATTTTTTGACCATTCTATGATTTATTTCTTAATTATCAGTCTTTATTTTAATTTGTATATCTTTATTTTATTGAATTATTGCTTATGTACTTTAATTTGAATTATGACTTATGTGAATGATATGTATGGATCAAATCTCTGTAATATAAGGCAGAGATATTAGTAGAAATTATACTGGTGCTCAAATACTTGAGACCAGAATGAACCTTTAGAAATTAATATATTAGTGAGTAATGTAAAGCAAGGGACATGCAGTGGCATGACACCCTGTTAGGGAAGCTACAGTTTGGTACACTGAGGAATGAAAGGCAGGGACCCATTTGGGAGGTCTCGAGGGTAGGCATCAAGTGGTGAAAGTCCTAATAGCTAGGGTAGCGCCCGTGAGCTAGGATATTCACCTGACCAAGCTCGATAACCCCGACAACTGCTCAGCATTCCATGATTGGTTTGAGAGTATACCTCTATAAATGGACGTCCTGACTGATATTTGTTCCTCATTGATGATGAGGACTATACCATGTGATGATGTTGATGAAGTATATGTACTCCCAGTCACTTCTAGGTTCTGTTAAGAACTATTACTCACTTATGGGAAGTATGGATCCATACCAAGTCAAGGGTAGTGTAGTATAACTTAGAATAAACCCTAGGTTCTCTTCATTAATTGTATTTAAATTCCTACCATACATGTGAAAGTGATTTAGAACAAATCACCTCACTCCATTATTTTTGTTATGCATGTTGAATCGTGATTATTGAAGATGATAACAATGCCTGATGATGCTGAGGAAGAGCCAGAGGATACTTCTCCAGATTTGAAGACCTAGTTTATAATATTTTCTTAAGGGATAGGGTAGATAAACACTGCTCTGTATAGGATCCTTTTTTTATGTATATATTGGGTTAGGTAGTATATATCTTTTAATGTACTTTGTTTTCTCTTTGACTATTATGTATTACTTAAACCATGATGTACAGTTGGATATATATATATACATAAGCAGTTTTTATCATTTCACTTCTATTTCTAAATTCTGTTTTGCTAGTATCGAAAAAAAAAATTTTACTCACATTTTCATCAATTTAAAGTAATAATTAAATTAATATGAATTATACTTAAAATTTAAGGAGTGTTACAATGTTGGTGCCTGACAAATAATGACAAGAAGAACAAAGACACAATTAAAAAAAAGAGAGAATATAAGACAAGTAATAGAAAGAAAATATTTGTTGACATATCTCAAAGTTCAGGTTATTAATTTCTAATTTCTTATATGGTGTTCATAAGTTTCCCCATTAACAAATGTTAATAAATAGTCTTTAATTCTTTAATCAATTATAATCAAATCAACATAAATGGAAGGTTAAAGTCGTTTGATTGCTTTAATTGCAAATGCAATTATTTATAGCCTTAATAGCAATAACATATTATAAAAGAAAAAATAAAAGAAAAATAAATTATACTCAAATATTTTATCTAAAAGAGAGAAAAAAAATGCAATCATTTCCACAATGAATATTATAAAAAGGAAAATAGAATATTTATCTAAAAAGAAGAAAAAAATGTTATTCTTTTTATAATAAAAACTATAAAAAGAGAATATAATATTTTGTTAAAAATATAAAAGAGCTCAATAACACTTAAATATTATTATTTCTACAAACAAACTCCTCAAATAAAAATACATATTTTAATATACATATAAAAAAAATTAAAAATTAAAAATAAGGTGGGGATAGGGGGGAGTCTATTAGTAAATTCGTCCCTGAATCTGCAGATTGCTCTGTTTTGTGTTGAAAGAATGCAAATGTGCATTGTGTAATTAGGAATGGAGCAACATTAATGTGCGTTGGGCAATTAGAAACGAAAGCCGTGGGTTGCTTTATTGAAGTGTTAACTGGCTCTGAGAAGAGGGGGCAATACAGTAATTGTTGAAATATCATTCGTGGAATTTTAAATGACATGTCAAATTTTAATTATTAGAACACAATTTGAGACACATTTATGTGGCAAGTGATTTGAATCCAAACCTAAACTATACACGATCCAATCAACATTCTCAAGATGGTCAAGTGCGTATTAGGCTATTAAATGCTTGGCACCGCTTCCCTTTCTGTGTGTCTCGTGCTAATTTTCGGCAAAGATTGCATAAATTTTTTAACAATATCCAAACCTGCATTCAAAAATGTATAAAGGGCTAAAAAATAATAAAAACATTGACTGATCCAGTAAAGTAAAATATCATTTTGGTCCCTCAAAGATTTGAGATTGATTACATTAATGGGTTTTTTTTTTTTTGGTATAATGATTACATTAATGGCTGCTTACATGACACAGTTTTCTGTTTTCATTTTCTAAAATATAGAAAACAAAGTCAATATGATTTCTTAAGTTTTAGAACATGTTTTTCATGAAGATATTTTCTGAATTTTGGTCAAATTTGAAAATGGGTTAAAAGTCATTTTCCACATTTCCTTTACAACATCCTGATAAAGAAAATAGTGGAAACATGGTAGCAACTTGGTAATTATGTTAAAAATTGTATCAGCCTCCTTATATGTTGTTCTTCCCTAAGTCGTGTCGAGCCCTAAGGTATATTTTCTTCTTTGTGCTACTTTTCCCTCATTTTTATGTTGCCCAATTGAACCATAGATCGTCTTTTTCTTCCGTGTCTTTCGTTTCTTTTCTTTGCCTATATTTACTCTATGCCCATGCTTTTTCTCTTTTCCATACTTTTTTCAGTTTTTTGCTATCTACTCTGATCACTCTGATCTAAGGATAGACAAGTGTCGTTATAGTTGATGCCGATAGTATTGTTGTTTGTCTCTAAACAAAGAAATCCAATATACTTAAAACACTATAGGTCTTAGAACATGGGGTTGGATCTAGTTCAACCTCACAAAATCAGCTTATATGGTGAAGGTTGTTCTCTACTTATATATACTAATTTTGTCTCATTACTAGTCGATATGAAATCTTCAACAATAGGAACTATGATAAGGACAGAGTTGCTTTGTGTAGCAGCAGGACATCACTTGATATCTATAGCAAGAACACATTGCATTCCATGGGCGAGTTCCTTGTAATGCATAGACACCAAACACAACACAGCTGCAGAACCCGCCTTATGCCTCAAACAAGAGCGAAGAAGCACAAGAACAGCATTATTGCTTTCCCGGAAACTATTAATAGCATAAAGACACATAATTGTTTGCGGAAAAACACAATATAACTATATAAATGAAAGATATTTATCTTTGAAGGAAAAGTTTCAGAAGTGAGATAGAGGGGAATGGTAAAAGATAAACATAGTGTAAGAACGACGAGAATAGAACATACTATAAATAATTGAAACTTTAATTTGCATGCAACGTAATTATTGATATCAAAGAAGGATTGTTCTTCTGAAATATCTAGATAAGAATTTTGCAAAATGGCTTAGCACACATATCCATACAGAAACTTTATTACCAGATAATGTCTCAAGAAACTATTTTGCATTAACCTCATGAACAACTAAATTATGCCATATTGTACTTGGAACCACACTAATGGTAGACTATTTAGTGATGTGAGCAATGAAAGAATCCATTTCCATGCGAGAAACTCCACCTTCATCCCTAGACCTATGGATGGTATTTTTAAGCCTTACTGCTCTCTCTCGCATCTCATCACCTTCCTTTGTTTCCATCAACCTTCTCACAGCGTTCTCAACATCTGATGCAGTCACCAACGCATTCCTTTGTGACCAAACCTTCACAACCAAACCAACCTTCAACACTTCTGTGATCAAAACTGTGTTTCTAGGCTGGTCAGAGTGCATAGGCCATGCAGCTATTGGCACCCCCATGGTTATGCTCTCTAAGCAGGAGTTCCATCCACAATGACTCATAAACCCTCCTGTTGAAGAGTGACTCAGAATTTCCAATTGGGGTGCCCAGTCCCTCACAATTAGCCCCATGCCTTCAACTCTCTCCTCAAACCCATTTGGAAGCTCATTCCTTTTTGCTTCACTTCCATCAAAGATGTCTCCTTTATCAGCATCTCTCAGCACCCAGATGAACTTCTGCTTGCTTTGTTCCAACCCAGTTGCAATCTGTTGGATTTGGTCCTCTATCAAAGATGTTGTGGTCCCAAAAGACACATATATGACTGAACTTGGCTCTTGTTTATCAAGCCACTCCATGCATGAGTGCATTCCTTTGGAATCTTTCTTCTCAATGGCTAAAAGGTTGAAGGGTCCCAGTGCCCAAATCCTCTTGCCACCAGTGATAGCCTCCAGCAACTCAATGTAAGCACCTTCAATTGCCCTGCTTGTGTTGTAGATATTGCCATCATTGAATTTGAGGAATTCACTTTGTGCAGTAATGAAATTCATGAATTGGGTTGCGAAACATCCTTCCAGAGAAGGAATTTCTGGGACATACAAGCCTTCAACTGAGGGCCTTCCCATTTTCTCCCAAAAGTAAATGAAGATGGTAAAGGCACAGGTGCTGTGAAAAGTGTAATTCTCAACATTTGGCATGTTTGTGGCATCTTGTGCCACTGCGGCCATGAGGGAGTCATGGATGACTATGACCCTTTTGGCTTCAAATGAGAGGGATTGAAGAAGTGCAGCCACAGGCTCCCGAAGATGTGAGGAAGCCTCAAAGGAAGGAAGTAGGTGAGATGGAAATTTGGTTTCTGAATTTTTGGGCTTGGGAGGAGGGGAAACAAAGGGAGGAACTTCAAAGTGATGGAAATGAATGTTTGAAATGGAGTCGTGGTCCCGAAGTGTGGCCTGGCGAATGTGTGTGACAGTGCCAACATAATGGACTGGTATGTTGTGTGACAAGATTAGGCGTGAGAGGTGCAGAAGCTGATTGAGATGGCCTTGTGCGGGGAAAGGTATCAGAACCACCACCACTTGCGTTTGATGCTGAAGGCTTTTTCCATTCGAAGCCATTGGGGAACGTAGGTCGCTAGAACCCATTACTGAACTTTGGCACTGGATTTGGCAAGTATTAGAGCCTTGGGTTGGATGTTACTTATGCTTATGTCGGCGTGTCAAGACTTTATAAAGAGAAATGTGATTTATACCACAAATTTTACAATAAAGGGAGAAAAAAGAAAGAAAAGCAAGAGAAGTTTGATGTAATAAATGGTATGATAAAAAGAGATACACAAAGAAAAATATTGTATAAATTATTGTACAAATTGTTATATTTGTATTACATTTCATATATAAAATGAATCACATGATTGTTTCATTGTTTGTGTCGAAACTAGTGTCCCACACTCCCACCCCGTGTAACTCATGGGCGATAATTAATTAATTAATTAATTAAAGAATATACAATTTTTGTTTAAATAAAATTTTAATTGTTATTTATTATAAAAAATTATTATAAGAAATAATAGTTTAGTACTACCATTAAATAAAACGATGCATAAATTAAAAGTAAATTTATTTGTAAAATTAATAATTTATAGCATTTTTTATTATTAGGAAGACTTCCTTATATACAATATTTCAAGTAGTTAAGATTCTTCTTCTTTTTTTTCACTACAAATCAAAATCTTTAAACCTGACTTGCTTTTTATTTGTAAAACTACAACACATAATTAACCATGGAAAAAATATTGTTCTTAGTAAAAAAAAAAAACTAATATGAAACAAAGTTTGTCCTTGATTTTTGTTTATACTCATAGCAAAACACACAAGTAGAGGGAATTGACATCTCTGGAATTTCAATGGAGTCATGTGATCAAATGGTATTAAATTCATATACACCTTAAACCCAATATTGTTGCTAGTAACAATAACAACACCAATAATCTATACACCTAACTCTTCAACGTTGAGTCTTGTTTCATTGCAAGACCAATAGAACTATCCATATTCCTCATAAGCATTACATGAACACATTTTTTCAAAATTAATCGATGATCAGGAAGACCAAAGCACCTTAAATCATTTAGAAATTCAATTGTTAACCAATCAGATTGAATGCATGTATCTTCATCAGCTTTCAATGTTCAATTAGAACTTAGATACATTTGTTCATCCCCAAAACTAATGACATAACATACTTATTAATTGAACTTACTACTTCCAATGTAGGGGCCAATATTGCTTTATCCTTAAAGCTAAAGTAATTTACCAAATTTGGACAGGTCAACATTAGTATATCCTTAATTGGATTTCCATACTTCTTCACCAACAAACTTTTTGGAATTTCAATGTCAACTTCACCATCATTATAGTTTCCCAATTCCCATCACCTAATACAAGGATCCAATTAGTTAATTGCCTTAATTATTTTTCATCTTTATAATTACATCCACCATGTAACCACATGTTCTATGTTAACTTCTATACTTTGTGATATTTCCACAAACTAGAAGAGTTGGCAGTTGCCATTACAATTTTAGCTAGGTTTACATTTGGTATAATATGTAGAATCTATCTAAAATCTCTACCAAGAATGATAATTGTTACACCAAAAGTTTTTTCCATACTACTTTTAACTTTAAAATGCATAATATCTCTTAGAGTTCTATCAAAAGCTTCAAATGTCCACCTAGTAATCATAGGTGTTTCATCCCAAATAATCAATAAAGCATGTTGTAGTAACTCAGCTTTCAAACTTCCTTGCTTAATACCACAACATGAATCCTCATTCAAGGACAATAGAATTGCAAATTGAGAATGAATAGTTATATCCAAGAAGTTAATTGATGCAACATTTAACACAACTTTTTCTTTCAGCTTGCTATTTATATGATAATGTCCTCCATAAAAAAGTTTTTCTAGTACCACTATACCCATAAACAATGAAAAAGTTGCCTTGTGCTTCACTATAGGCTTGAGAGACTTAAGGTGATTATCATGTAATCCTTGCATCTCATTAACATCAAAATTAAGCTCATTAAATAACAATATGTTTCCAAATTTATTAATGTCATCACCACGAGGAAATAGCATGGAATTGAAATCCTTCAATGACTTTCCACTCAAAATCAATAACTTCTCAATCTCTAACAAGAAAAGCCTCTTTAACATATTAGCTTCAATTACCAAATCTATGAAAAAAAATATTAAACTAATATAATAAATAAAATAATCTTATAAAAAAATCCCATGAATTTTTAGTGATTTCTCCTATCATATAATACACCATCAATTAACAACTTCCATTTTTCTTCTAAGACATCCAAAGGTTTTGGCTTGCTATTTGACAAAAGTAGGCTAACAACGCCCTGAAGCAAAGTTAGCTGCTCATTTATACCATCAATGAATTCTCTAAGTAATCCTAATGCATTACACACATCATGAAAACTTTGATAGGTGATTCCATTTATAATTCTCAAATCATCATATGTTGTACAACCTCTCAGCACATTGATAAATTTATTAAAATTTCCTGCACTTAAGCTGCGAAGTTGGATTATCCAAATTTGACAATGTACTTGATTTTCTCTATTTTTACCCTATACATTGATTTCATAAAAATCCTTAAAAACAGTAGTTTGATTTTATACACATTAAGGTATGTTTTGTAAAATTTCACGTTAAGAAAAAATAGTTTGAATATAAAACTATATTTTTCAATTTGCTACACCGAACATTCCAAAAATAGGAGTTTCACCACTTATAGTCTTGATTACTTTTACTACTTAAATCCTAGTTTTGCATTTCATTATAGTTGTATTTTTTGTACTGTTATATAATACTTTGAGTATCAAGAAAGATTTGAGAATATTGGAAAGTACTAAGTTATTAGAGTCGTTTTTCAATATTTATCTAAATTATCATAATAAGGCAATTATTACCGAGTTTTGCCATACACAAGTATAAGTATACACATGCGTACACATCTACCTTGATTCAAATGTTAATTTATAGATTTACCTTGAAGGGCTAAATTCTTAGTAAATTGATTCTAATCACCTTTTGTTTTAAACACCTCAACTTTTATATACTATATTTGTACCTATGGGTCATTATTCATAAAGTTTTTGGTTGTAGGAATAGATTGGGCATTCTTTGTGAAGATTGTTAAGGTCATATGAGTAAGCTGGTTTTAAGAGTTGAATCCTGATTTGGAATCCAATTCCCATGCACAGAGATAAAAAGTAATATGCACATCATACATCATATGCATTCTTGTCACTTTAAGTGCAAACCACAAGAGCACTATGACCTCTTGATGGAATTGAGTAGGCTACGAGAGCACTGTGACTCTCTGAGCGAATACTGGTATATGATTGTAGGCTACAAGTGTGTTGCAACCTTGTTAGCTAATGTTGGACTTTGATTATAGGCTACGGGAGCTTTATGGCTCCATGAGCGGATGTTGGCATTTAATTGTAGGTTATGAATGCATTACAACCTTGTAAGCTTATGTTGAACTTTGATTATAGGCTATGAGAGTGTTGCAGCTGCAACACTCTCATTTTAGTATCATAATTAATTTCTTAGTATATGTGAAATTGTTTCTGACAAACTGAGGTATTACAAAACTAGCAGTTAATCTCAATTCCTCTATATCGAGGACTGACATGTAAAAAAAGACTAAATTAACGGAAATTATCATTTTTGAGCTTCGAAACATGTCATATATATTAAAATACAATTTTGAGAATTTTATGATTTTTTTTGAAATTCCTATAAAAAATAATCAAACTGTCATCCATTGTCTACTAAAACTATAGCTAATATAGGTTTAACATATGGAAGATACAAAATAAACATTTTTAATTTATTATTGGGTTATATATTTAGTTTTATAATTTTCATACAAATTTTGAAATTTTCTGAGTTAAAATGAAACTTCTATGAATTTTTAACTTAGAAATACAAGATAAATACCTAAAAATTTGAAATAAATTATATAAAAGTAATTTTAAATGAACTTATTTTTAGTCAATAATAAAAGTGCTCACAAAATTTCAATAAAAAATTTATTTATTTGCTATAAAAAAATCAAATTTCTAAACTTTAAGTTACTTATATCAACTCCGGTCACTTTGTCTACAGAGAAAACAAAACGCATAAACTTGGGAGAGTAGAGACTTGGCACATCCAGTCCTTACTCTACAAACCCACTACTCCCTTGGTTTTTTCATATGTTGTAAAAAAAAAAAAAAAAAAAGGAAAGAAAATCTTACAAGTTACCTTATGCCTACCATTTTTGACTATGTTACCTATTCCTTCTTCTATAAAAAGGCTACTCATGGGTTAGATTTTTTCACTCTTTATCCTCCCCCAAACTAGCTAAATTACTCTCCCCTTCTTCCTAGCTCATTCAATTTTTTTTAACACCCAAAATCTTCCATTCTCGTCCTCTTTTAACCTCCATCCAAGACCACCACATAGGAGCTTCAAGTGTCCACTTTTTCTCTTCTTCTTCAAAGCTTCACCTAAGGTATGGGGAAAGTGGAGCTGTTCTTATTTAATTGCTTCCATGTAGATGGTTTTGGAGTGGGTTTTACCCTTAAAACCCTTAGCTTTTTACTTTCCCACTATGTCTTTTACTTTTTTGGTTGTTGTTGTTGCCTTTTACTTATGATATTGTTCTTTTCATATCATGCTGTCCTATTTTGTTTTATGGCTTTGGATGTTTGTTTAATGTTGTTATTAATATTTAAATGTTGGTTTGTGTTGGTAACTTATCATAAAATGTTAAAGGTTTTGTTATAAATCACTAAATCCATGAACAAGAGTGAAAAGTTTGCAAACTTTCCTTAATATAACAAGAAGTTAAAAAAGAAAAACATTTGAACTATGTACCCTCCTTGAACCTTATGGCTAAGACCTTCTAATGAGGACTTAATAGATGATCACTTTCTTAAAACAAGTTTGAACCTTTACCTCTTCTTGATTCATCAATAAAGGACTTAGAATATGATCTTTTAAGCAGTAAGACAAGTTAAGAAGAGAAAGAACTAATCTTGACAATTTTTTTAGCTCATAGTTTTGGAAAAAAAAACAACATGATGGTGATCATTTTAGCTCTTGATATACTTAAGAACTTCTAAATTTTGTTTTGACCATTTAGAGTTAATAACTTGATGAAAGAAAAGCTTTTTATAAAGAAGAACTTATGTCTGGCAAACTGTTTTCATTTTTTGCCTGAACACTGCTCATTATTTTTGCCATATTTCAAGTTATACTTAATATTTTTGAGTGCTTATTTTTTTTGTTGGAAAGTAGATAAAATTTTCTTTGAGATAGGCTTAAGAATCACTTAAAAAATTAAGAATTAAGAAAGTTACACTTTTTGAAAATTAGGGTTACTTTTCTAAAAATGTTAATTGACAGTTGGAACAAAAAGGAGATTTTAGAACGTTATGTTGTGTGTTGTCCAAAACCCCTTAAATAACTAGAAAGTAGACTTAATAAGCTTTCCAGGCATATATAGTTTGTCTATGTTCATTCCCATTTACTATTTTTAATAATTTTTAAAATCTGAAAGTCATACACTTTTCTAACTAGGAACACATATGGACAATTGTAAACTTTGAAAAATCACCATAAATCAGATAAACCTTGGTTTTCAAAGATACTTGACTTTTTGGAAAGTGTTTTTTCTGAAAATAATTGATTTGGTTGTTGAAAAATTAAAGTGGGTTGGCAAAAGAGAGCCATTGGTCCTCTAGTAGCGCCTCCTGACCCCTCTATTTTGCTATTTTCATATCTATTATTGTATATTTTTGCTTGAAATGATCCTTGATGATTTAGAAGCTAGATAAAAATATCTTTTCAACGAACAATGGATCATGTTAAACAAAAATCATTTACTCATCCAAATTGAAATTCAAAACTGAGGCATGAATCTACTTCCTTTGGAGTTTGTTTTGAGCAAAAATATATGATACTTTTTCTAATTTATAAAATACCATTTTCTTAACATTTAGAACTTAAATGTAAACCCTTTTAATGAAAGTTAAAAATATTTTTTCTTAATAAATATAACACTTAGAACTTATTAATAAAAATTATTTTTAACTTTCATTAAACGAGTTTACATTTAAGTTCTAAGTGTTATGAAATTGGTATTTTACAAACTAAAAAAAGTATTATATATTTTTGTTCAAACTGACTCTAGAGGTAGCACATTCATGCCTTGGTTTGAATTTCAACTTGGATTAATAAATGATTTTTGTCTGACTTGATCCATGGTTCGTTGGAGAGGTATTTCTATCTAGTTTTTAAATCATTAAGGATCATTTCAAACAAAAATATACAAAAATAGATACGAAAATAAAAAAATAGGACGCTACTGGAGGACCAGTAGCTCTCTTTTGCCATTTTCGCAACACATTTCAATTTTTTAGCAACCAAGTCAATTATTTTTAGAAAATACACTTAAAAGCCTTTCCAAAGAGTCAAAGATCTTTGAAAACTAAGGTCTATCCTATTTATAGTGATTTTCCAAAGTTTACAGTTGTCTGCAGGTGTTCCTTGTTAGAAAAAATGTATAACTTTTAGATTCTAAAAATTATTAAAAATAGTAAATGGGAATGAACATAGACAAACTGTATATGCTTGAAAAGCTTATTAAGTTTACTTTCCAGTCATTCTAGGAGTTTTGGACAACACATAACAAAACGTTCTAAAATTTCCTTTTTGTACCAACTACTAGTTAACATTTTCAAAAAAGTAACCCCAACTTTCAAAAAGTGTAACTTTGTCAATTCTTAACTTTTTAAAGCGTTTCTTGAGCCTATTTAAGAGAAAATTTTGTCTACTTTAACAAAAAAATAAGTACTAAAAAATATTAAGTATAACTCGAAATATGGCAAAAGGCTTATTGGACATCAAGTTCTTTATAAAAGGCTTTCCTTTCATCTAGTTATTAATTCTAAATAGTCAAAACAAAATTTAGGAGTTCTTAAGTATATCGAGAGCTAAAATGATCACCATCATGTTCCCTTTTGTTTTTTCCAAAACTGTAAGCTAAAAAAAATGGTCAAGATTAGTTCTTTCTCTTCTTAATTTGTCTTAGTGCTTAAAGGATCATATTTTAAGTCCTTTATTGATGGAGCAAGAAGAGGCAAAGGTTCAAACTTGTCTTAAGAAAGTGATCATCTATTATGTCCTCATTGGAATGTCTTAGCATAAGGTTCAAGGAGGGCACATAGTTCAAATATTTTTCCTTTTCAACTTCTGGTTATATTAAGGAAAGTTTGCAAGCTTTTCACTCTTGTTCATGAATTTAGTGGTTTATAACCAAACTTTTAACATTTTATGATAAGTTACCAACACAAACCAATATTTAAATATTAATAACAACAATAAACAAGCATCCAAAGACATAAAACAAAATAGGGCAGCAAGATAAGAAAAGAACAACATAAGTAAAAAGCAACAACAACAACAAAGAAAATAAAAGTAGTGGGAAAGTAAAAAGCTAAGGATTTTTGAAAGAATAAGTAATACACAATAAGGGGGGTTGAATTGTGTATTTAAAGAAATATTAACTAATATAAAAACTAATTCGAAAACAAATGAATTAGACAAGTATAAGGATAAGAGAAGAAAAGGCACACAGAGGATTTTATATTGGTTCCCTCAAACTTAAGCTACGTCCAATCCCTTCATCCTAAAAGTGTTTAACTAACCAACCTTAGGTTACACACAAATATTCTTCTCTGCCTCTTCAAGCTTTACAACGCAATCTACCCAGATTGCTTAACTACCCAAGTATTCTTTTCACTAAATCTCTCCAAGCTTTCACAAAATAAATAGTTGAAAAAAAAAAGTTTCAACTCATAATGTGAGGAATATAAAGTTTAAGTGTAGTACAAGAATTTTCTTTCTACAAAGAATTTGAAGATATTTTGAATTGTCCAGTAAGTGCAATATTCATCATTGTGCTATGCTGCTTCTTCTTCTCTCGAGCTAGTATATATAGTCTTTTGAAAGTAGCCGTCGAAAACTTAGCTTCATTCTTCAAGAGAGAAAAGTGTGCGCGTGTATTGAGTTGGCAACAAAGTCAAAAAAGTGACTTTTGTTCTTACACTAAAATGGAAGGTGCAGAACTATGTTAAAGACCTGCTTTTCTAGACATTCTTATTCATTTTGCCTGCTTGATAGGTTGACTTCCTTTTTCTACAACACTGCGCTTATACACTAACATGTATTTGACTTTCATTTAATGCATAGATTTTTGAACGTTAGATCACTCTAAGAGGTAAAGCCTTAGTCTCAAGATTTTAATGTGAAAACGCAGAGATCAAACAAGCTATAGAGACTTAAACGTAAAAGAGACTTACACTTGGATAATCATCATATATGAGTCTATTGGATGCTTATTAAAATAGGCGCATTGGACACCTCAATATAAATTACACATTGAACCCTTTAGAGAATTTTTTACAACAAAGACTTAAAACTTAATAAGTTTGTTATTTTCAAAATTTAAGGGATTAAACGCTTTATACGTCTTTGGTTCCAATAGTTTGGGGGTAAAACCCACTCCAAAACCATCTACATGAAAGTAATTAAATAAAAGGTAAAAAGCTAAGGGTTTTGGGGGCAAAACCCACTCCAAAACCATCTACATAAAGTAATTAAATGAAAAGCAAAAAACTAAAGGTTTTGGAGGAAAAGCCCACTCCAAAACCATCTACCTAAAAGTAATCAAATATGAGTAGCCCCACTCCTCCCCGCCCCCCCCCGCATACCTTAGGTGAAGCTTTGAAGAAGAAGAGGAAAAGTAGACACTTGAAACTCTTAGGTGGTGGTCTTGGATAGAGGTTGAAGGAGGAGGACAATGGAGCATTTTGGGTGTTAAAAAAATTTGAATGAGCTAGGGAGAAGGGGAGAGTAATTCAAACAGTTTAGGGAGGATGAAGAGTGAACAAATCTAACCCATGAGTAGCCTTTTTATAGAAGAAGGAATAGGTAGCATAGTAAAAAATGGGGGGCATAAAGTAACTTGTAAGATTTTCTTTTTTTGACTTTCTTTTACAACATGTGAAAAAATAAGGTAGTGGGTCTATAGAGCAAGGACTGGATTTGCTAATTCTCTGCTCTTCCAAGTCTTTGCATTTCATTTTTTCTGCAAACGAATCATTAGAATCGATATAAGTGACTTAAAGTTTAGTAATTTGATTTTTTTATAGCAAATGAATGAATTTTTTATTGAAACTTTGTGACCACTTTTATTATTGACAAAAATAATTTTCAGAATTTAAAATTAATTTTATAGAATTTACTTCAAATTTTTATGTATTTATCTGGTATTTCTAAGTTAAAAATTCATAGAAATTTCATTTTAACTCAAAAAATTCCAAATTTTTTATAGAAATTATAAAATTAAATATCTAACCCAAAAATAATCTGATAATATTTATTTTGTATTTTTCATATGTCAAACCTATATTAGTTATAGTTTCAGCAAACAACAAATGACAGTTTAGTCATTTTTTACAAGAATTTCAAAAAATTCCTAGAAAATTTTAAAATTATATTTTAATATATATCACATGTTCCTAAGCTCAATATGACAATTTTCAGTCATTTAGTCCTTTTTCACATGTCAACCATCGGGATAGAAGAATTGAGATTAACTGTTAGTTTCTTAATTCCTCGGTTTATTAGAAATAATTTCACATATATTAATAAATTAATTATGATACTAAAATGAGGGTGTTACAACAACCCCATGAGTGGATGTTGGTGTTTGATGCTACGAGAACATTGCAGCCTCATAAACATATTTGGCATTGGTGTGCAAGGGCCTTCTTAGATAGCATGCTACTAAGACAAAAGATTAATTAACTAAATGAGTTAACATGCAAACATATCATATTGACAATGGGGCAAAGGAATTGACATTCACTTTATGCAATATGATATAGGATGCATTCCACATTGAGGATTGTCAAGTATATGTTAAGATATATCCCTTGCCATTCAAATGTTCTGGTTGTTACCCTGACTAAAAATATACACATCATTCGCATTGGTATTAATGATAGTCTGACTTGTGATTGTTAATATCATAACATTGCTATTTCTAGAATTGACTGACTATACATGTTGGTTATGTATTGACTGACTGGTTCTTGATTGATGTTTATGTTATATATGTGTGTGTATCCATGCCTAATTTATTGTATGAATTATTCTTCACTCCTCCTGATTGCATATGTTGCTTTATATCTTTACATGTAATGTATCTCTTAGATGGACGATTACTGCCTAGATATGAATATCACTATTGAATATTGTAATGGGTGAGTGTGACATGCCCAATAGCTAGGAGATGAGCACAAGAGCACTTATAGTGGGAGGGTGACATTTTGGATATTGGACCATGTTAGGGTAGGCCTTACATTTAGATTCCTTGTAGCGTTAGATGTAAATATGTTAGCTAGAGCATTAGTGGGGACAATGGCACCCCTACCTACTCTTCTTTTCTCGTGATAGAGTACAAGAGTGTTTTTTGATTCCTCCCATCCTTTGCTAATGAGGGTGAAGGTTTGTGAAGGGTTTCTTTTGACTGGGGATAGATTATGCTTTTGATGCTTTGATGTATAGGTCTAGTTTGTATATTGTTGTATATGGTTTATTTTGGTTATTATCAAGACAAGTCTTGATACCTTTACTAAATATACAGGTATTAATGGTATATGGTGTGTTGAACTTTTTGTATGTTAGTACACTAGTTTTGATGACATGTACATATATAGATTTGATGATGTAAATCTTCTTTTTTTTGGTGAAATAATAAAATGCCTAGTTTTTCACTCTCCTTACAATGTCTTGAGATTATTACTATGATTGATTGGATTATTAAAGGATAAAAGTCTTAGTATCGACATCTTGCATGGGCATTGGATTGATACACATTGCCATTGCATAATTATTGGCTATCATATATGTTCATGGGTGTATGCCTTGGTGTGAGTATGCTAAGTTATATGATGTTTTATTTTATTTATTTATATGCATGTATGTTGCTTTAGCTATTTGTGTATCATTTTCATATACTACTATAGTACTTGTGTCCAGATTCTCACCCTTCTTTCTGTTGTGTTTCTTGTTGCTTTGTTTGTGGTTGTTGCATTTGTTGAGTAGATGGTGAAGTGAAGTATGTACGAGGGCACACTACAAATTGAGTTACTGTGGAGGACCCCACCTCTCTAAGGATTCCTACTACTAATTAAAGGGTAGTATGGACCAACTGTAGGTAGTTGTGATATGTCTAGTTATCACTAGGGGGTTTTCAATGTTTTGTTGAGGACTCAATAATTTAATTGTATTAGTTATGTGCTTTGTAACATCTTGTTTTTCCTAATGCGTGATTAAGTGTTTTAATAACTAAAAGTGTCTAGAATTGTTTTGTGATGCTTGTGATGGATTGATTTGGTGAAAAATGACATGGATCATCTTTTTGCGAACTGCAATAGTCTTAATTTGGCATTGGGTGACATTTGACAAAATGCTGTGAATTAGCGACAGAATATTCAGTTTAGCGACGGAAATTTTGCCTATAGCAACGGATTCTGTCGCTGGGCAACAAAAGTGACGTCGAGCGACATCTTCACTGATTTTCACTAATGCTCTCGGGGATGTTGGCACCGGGCGACAAGTCTGTGGCGTTGGGCAACAAAACCCCTGATTCTCCCCTATTTTGAGATGCTTGGTGTCAATTTTGTGGTGTTATGCATGGACCATTAAAGTTGAAATTTTAAGAAACATAAAGGTGGGGTTGAATGCTATTGGTTTATTGTTTGGTGTGATAATTGGAAACTTTGGAAAAATATTTAAACTCCACAAGAAAGACAAATTCATATTGTATGTTGAGGTTATTGTTGTTGTGTATGGATTGTTATATGTGGTGAAAGTGGTGAACTATCTGTTTGAATTTTAGATTGAACTTAGGAAGTTTGAGATATGTACTTGAGCCAATCTAGAAATGTTGTGAGAGTGATTTTGGGTTTTGAGAGAAAAACAGTTGAGTTAGATCAATTTTGGGATAAGAGTAGTGGTTTGGTGAGGTTTAGGCTTCAACTAGCCAAAAGTCCGTGCAAGAGCTTTAGGGAGGTCGAATATATAAGGAAGGAAGGGGGGATTTCCCCTTCATTCTCCCATTCTCCCTCTCTCTCTCTACTTTCTCTCTCATCCCTTCTCTCTTTTTTCTTCATCTCTCTCTATTTCTCTCGAGATTTCTCAAGTTAGTTAGAGGTTTCTCAACCCCGATTTCATGTTCGTGAGTGCGGAGGGTGGATTTCCTGGAAGATTGGCTCAAAGGTCTCCTTCTCTTATCCTCATCTTTCCAACTTTCAGATTTGGAAGTCTTAGAGGTAAGGGAAGCTTACTAATGTTTGATTTCATGTTTGTGGTCGTTGATATGTTGATTTAACGCTTTGGAATCGATTGATTTTGGTGAAAATCTTGGGTATGTAAGTTTTGGGGAAAAATGGGTTTCAAAAAAGGGATTTTGAGATTTGAGGTTTGTATGGCTAAAAATTGTCATATAATCGGTTAGAAATGCATTGAAAGTGTTTAAAATTGATTTGGAATGGTTGTAGAATGGTTAAAACTCAAGGAATTGAAGAATCACATCCCATATACCATGTTCGCGTTGCACCCCGCCAGGCAAGGTTCTTCCCGAGCCCAAAAAATGGCTTCTGGAAGAACGTCAATGGGCGATAGGTTTCTGTTGCCAGGCGGCATTTTTCCTCCCGCCGGGTGACATGTTGTGGTGAATGAAAATTTGATTTTTTTTCTTGAATGAGAATTGAGTCCAAGTAAGTATGTGAAAGGTAGTTGATTGCCTTGGATTTGATGTTTAGGTGTGATCCTTTAAAATATTGGAAAATAAAATGTTTAGATTTAAAAGAAAGATAAATTCTTATGGTATGCTCGATTTTGAGGATATTTGTGTTTTTATATAATGAATGGTTATGAATGATGTTGATGGCTTATGATGTTGTTGGATATGTGTTGATGTGGAAGGTTGCTTAGATAGGACTTCCACATGTTGTGGTTATTATTCCAAACTTGGTGATTTGTTTTCTTTACTATTATTATGGATTGGTTTGATAAAATGTTAGTAGACGATAATTGAGTGGAAAGTTGCTCAGGTAGAGCCTCCACTAGTTGTAATATGTTGTGATGATGAGATATCTTACTTGTTGACCATGCAAGAGGCTAGATTGGGCCTGCATGGAGTTGGTAGTGATTGTTAGACCACAAGTGATGCTGAGTAGGCCACGTGGTGATATGTTGATATATATATATATATGATGTGTTGATTGTTGTTGTTGAGTGGATGGTTGTGATGATGTAATTATATACATGTACATATGGATATTTATGAATGGTCGTGATTGAGTCGTTATCATAGATTATGCATACATGCACATGTGTGGACTAAGGTTGTGTGGGCCTCAAGTCGTGATGTGGGTAGGCATGTAAAATGAAGGGAGACCCGAGTTGGAACTCAGATGGGCCTGAAGGGTGCCAGAGTTGGAACTCAAATGGGCCTGTATGGTGACCAGAGTAGGAACTCAAATAGGCCTGGATGGTGACCAAAGTAGGAACTGAGTTGGGACTCCACCCTAATGCCTACGCCTGATATGTAGAAATCTCTCAAGAGTAGCGTCTTTATGCATTAGTATGGTGATTGATATCACTAAGGAAGAATGTGACTATATATCATGAAACTTTATTTGAATTTTATATATAAATGAAGTTTTCATCTGTAACTAATGGTGTTGGTGGTGGTAATGTTGTCATTGTTGTTATAATTTCTTGGTAATTGTGGTTGTGATGTATGTTGGTAGCAGAGGTAGTATTGTTGTTGTGGTGGTTTATTTTCGGGGTTGCTATTTTGGTTAGAGGTGGTGGTAGAGGTGTGGATAGTGCCTTATTGTTGACATTGTTACTATTCTTTGTTTGATTATTGATATGGAATGAATGGATTTTTCTATGACTTTACTTTTAATATATATATTTTATTATTTTAAGTAAGCTTACCCTTGCATTGCTTGCACGCGTGGTTCGTGCCTGTGATGATCACGTCTTTGGCGTGGGAACAGATGGCTGAGTTTTTGGCAGGTTTAGCTTCTCTTAATTGATGATGAAGCTTCGCCTCAGCCAGTGGGGAGATGGAACAAGTATGGAGGGTTACTTTTGTTCCTTTAGAGGAATTGATATTCCTTTTATTGTTTATTTCTATTAAAAGAATGTAAAGTGTGACCAGCTATAGAGAGAGTGTTTTGTATCCTGTATTCATTGATATAAAAATGTTTAATAATGTTGGTGTATGTATTTTCTTTTGATTTCTTGATGTATACATTGATGTAACTATTTTGGTTGGAATGAATAGTTTTCTCTATTATTATCTCTAAAGATGAAGAAAGCAAAAAAAACAAAGACGTATTTTTATAATACTTAATCTAATATCATTATTAAAAGAAGCCTTTCAAGAGATGAAGTAGAAAGTTGTTATGTAGTGACAATGGGTCGTTACATGCTTTATTTTTTGAGTCGGAGACATCTATTTTACTTGTTTCCGTACGTGTTTGATCTCTTATGACAATAGTTTTGTAGCGCCTATAGGCATATGACATATTTATTAAATTATGCATGGTTTATGTTTTACTATTCAACTTATGACTAATGTGCGGTATTTAATTTTGGTAACAACATTTACTTTAAACTCGTACTTTCTTATATAAGTCAATTTCATTTCATTATTCAATAAGTTTTTTTTTTACCAATGTTTTATTTATTATAAATGAAAATATTTTTGCAAATTCATTTTATTTTCACTTTTAAAGTTGGTTGAGTCAATATAATGCCATAGAACATTACAAATTACAATTATCTTTTCATTTATGATAAGTGTAAAATATTTAAGAAGTAAGTAAAATAAGGGCATCATTGAAAAGTTAATAGTTAATACTGCTTTAAGCTTCTAATTAAGTAAACAAATAAATAAATAAAAATATTTCTTTTAAAAGTGGATATGATAGATTAAAAAAAATCACATATATATAAAACAAAATTTATTTTCTAAACTTACTATCAAAATAGAAGAAATAATCACCTATCATAATTAAAATGAATTACTCTCATTAAATTTTTATTTACATTCCCCTATTTATTAATACACTTCCCTTTTATAATTCATGTAATTTTTTTTAAAATATTGTTTTTTTCAAAATTAAGTTCCAAAATTTATTTGGGTAATAATATATTCATAAAACTAGTTAATTTTTGGAGTGTTAAAATATCAACACATTTTGGTACTCAAGTTTTAGAAATGTTCAAACTTTAACACTTTTGGAAACTAATTTTTGGAAGCCATTTCCTCCATGATGAAACTAATTTCAACATTGTCTCGATTGCACCACTTAGGCCTTTGTAGCTTCAAATCATCCAATCCAAGTCCTCCTTCACTTAAGATTTTTTTTAAAATTTTATTCTTACTTATTTGAATTTTCTTTTTAATTTCCAAATAACTGGTGTGGGAAATCTAGTTGCTGGTATAGTGAATCAAAATGCCACTTTCATGCCAACAACGAGGACAAAGAAGAATAATTGTGAATTCCATTGAAGACCACAGGATGTGACGCTAGAGAGCTTTGTGATTAGGGAGAATGGTGGTTCAAATGGAATGGATGACAGTAGAAATTTGATGAACAACAATAGCTCAAATTGCAAAAAACAAAGATTTGTTAAAGGCTTGATGAAGGCGTGAATAGATTCATTGTTCAAGCCTTTAAGGGTATTGCAATGATGTGGCTCTGTGATGCTGGGTCAAGCCATAATGGTTTGATGTTGATTTTGGGTGGCTTAGTGGTGCCACAGATGGGTTGCTCGTGTGCTTGGACTTTGCTATTGGCTTGCATGTTCAATCATGGTCCTAGTGTGCCTTAGTGTTAGGCTGGTTTAGTCGAGATGGTGGCACCATTGGTTTCATCATGGAGGAAGTGACTTCCAAAAATTAGTTTTTTAAAATGTTAAAATTGTAACACTTTTGGAAATTAATATTTAGAATGAGTTGAAATTTTAACAATTTCCGAATAAATTCCATAACTTAATTTTTGAAAAGAAGATATTTTTGAATTTTTTTTACAAAAAATACGGAAGGAGAGTATATTAGTAAAAAAGATTGTGTAAATAACAATTGCCTTCCTCTGAGAGACAGACAAAAACAAGATTATTCCAATAGTCAACTTTTATTCAACTTCGGGAAAACAAGATTGTGGCCCTTCACATTGTAGATTTTGATTGGATTTATGATGAGGAAGATCTCAAATCTCATGTACTTAACTTTTACAAGGACCTGTACCTCTTTCACCCCTTCTCTGCCACTTTCATTACAACATATGCTTCTCTCACTGCCTCTGTATGTGCCTTGTGGGGCAAGGGGGGGTTACAGTGGACATATTTCAGGGTGGTGCATCACGAGTTTCATGATAGAATCCCTCTTTCCAATGCTACCTTAACCATATCAAGTCATCATTTTCACCTTACAACTTCCATCGTTGAGACCCACAATCCTTGCAAAATCACATAAAAGCAAAAGCTTGGGGCACATAAGCACTAGGCATTCCAGTAAAAGTCACCAATACGAGGATCTATCATAGCATTCCAAGAACCCAACTTTGGGTCAAGATTTTTGTCAAACATCATACATGCACTTCCAATTCACAATTGTAACATCTGTTTTTCCTAATGCATGATTAAGTGTTTTAATAATTAAAAAGTGAAAATTTGATATGTAATCTAAGTGATTAAAAGAAATAAATGAATTGTTGTTATGTATGGTATGTAGTAAGTGGTGATAGTTGTGTGTTGTTTGTTTGAAATTTTGGTTTGAATTTAAGAAACTTGAGATATGTGCTTGAGCCAATGTGAGTGTGTTGTGAGTCTGATTTTGGGTTTTGAGAGAAAAATAGTTGAGTTAAATCAATTTTGAGATAAGGGGAGTGGCTTGATGAGATTTGGGCCTCAATTGGCCAAGAGTCTGTGTGAGAGCTTCAAAAGGTCGAGTATGAAAGGAGGAGAGGGGGGGAGGGATTTCCCTCATTCCCTCATTTTCTCTCTCTCTCATCTCTCTTTATCCCTCTAAGATTTCTTGAGTTTGTGAATGTATAAAGGAGTTGTAAGCTTAGTTTAGCACTTGTGGTGAGAGAAGGAACAAATTTGTGGAAGATTTGGCTTAAGACACTGAATCCTCAAAGAACCTAGATTCAAAATTCGGAGACTTTTAGAGGTAAGGGAAGCTTACTCTTGGTTGATTTTGTGGTTGTGGATGTTAATATATTGATTTAATGCTTTGGAATCGATTAATTTCTGTGAATATGTTGTGTATGTGGATTTTGATATCAACATGGGTTTGGAAAGGAGATTTTGAGATTTGTGGATGATTTATGGATAAATTTGTTATATAATCGATTAGAAAGGTATTAGAAATAGTTAAAAAAATTTTGTGATGCTTATTGATTGATTTGGTCAAAAATGGGTGTTGGTGAGTGATTTGCGAAGAAAACGATCGAAAATTGCACCCAACGATGGATAGCTCGCTCAGCGGTGGAAATGTTTGCTCAACGATGGATTTTTCAGTCGTTGGAAGTCTATCATTCGCTCAACGACGAAAATGTTTGCTCAGCGACAGATTTTTCATTCGTTAGAAGTCTGTCATTCGCTTAGTGACAGAAATGTTCGCTTAGCAATAGAAAAACATAATTTTCTTTACTTTCTTATTATTTTTGTTGGTTATTGATGAATGTATTGACTCCTATGGATGTCAAATGTATATATTAAGATAATTGGATGTTCAAATGCCTTTTAAAATAGTTTTTGGGTTTTTCTTTATTATTATTGTTGGAGATTTGACTAATAAGTTGTAAGTGTCTCACTGAGCGAAACATATGTTTGCTAAGCGAGAATTCTACCTGAGACTTGACTACTCTATGGAATTAAGTTCACTGAGTGAGACTTATACTCGTTGAGCGAGAACCTTCGAAAGGAAAGTGTGCTCCCTGTATGAAAGGTACTTGCTGAGCAAGCATATGGATCGCTGAGCGAGTGTGTAATTCTGTTTTGTTGTGTGAGTATTTGTAAAAAAGTGGTAATTGGGTGGAAGATTGCCTAAGTAAGAACCTCTACTAGTTGTAGAGCGTTGTGATAATGAGATGTCTTACCTGTTGACCATGCAAGAGGCCGAATCAAGCATGCATAGGGTTGATGGTGATTGTTGGACCACAGGTGGGGCTAAGTAGGCCACGTGGTGATATGTTGGTACATATATATATGATATGATGATTGTTGTGGTTGAGTTGATTGTTATGGTGTTATATGCATTTACATGCATATGTTGTTGGCTGACGTTGTGTGGGCCTTAAGCCGAGTGCGAGTAGGCATGTAAGGTTGATGGTGACCAGAGTTGGTACTCAGATGGGCCTCCAATCTAGTGCTTGGATAAGAAGTGGGGTTTGAAAGTTGGGCCTAGGAGATGAGTGGATGGGTAATCCCGTAGGGGGCCAAGGCAGTGCAAGCTTTGTGTCACAGCATACCACCATCCACATACACTTATCTTGACAACCATAAGCTTATCCAACTTATCAGAGTTTTGACAATCCCTGAATGGTGCTTAGAAAGCCATGGTAGGGGGTAAGACCTGGCTGATCACCCAGAATGTAGAAATCTCTCAAGAGTCGTGTCATTCATACATTGACATATGGGGTTAGCATGATGTGTTGTGTTGTATTGTATGTAGACCCATTTCTTCGATGGTTTGGATTCCATCTTCGCATGTTGATGGTGTGAGAATATGAATTATATATATTATGTTGGTTTTTATTTCGTAAGCTTACCCTTCTCTTGTTTTATTGTTCATTAGATGTCTTGTTGTTATTGTGTTGCTGTGACTGTGATGATCACGTCGTTTGGCGTGGGAGCAGAGGGAGAGGCGTTTATAGATCCAGCTTCTTAGAGTTGATGGAGGAGGTCTCAAATGGAGACTTTTGGAGGCCTTTTTGGATGGAGCTTTTTAGGAAGCTCTTTTCATTTCTTTTTGGATTTGATGTATACGTTAGATAGTGGACCAGCTGTAGGGAATTTTGATTATGTATCTTCCATGGATTTGTATATAAACGAATTTATATGTTGCATTGTTCTATATCATATATGTATGTTTTACATATAGAATGGTGATGAGATGATATTTAATATAAATGACTGAATATCTTAATAAAGTATGAGGATGTAGGTAGTACTGTAGTGACAGAGGGTCGTTACAACAAGCTTATAAATTCCACTTCACACCACTTCCAATTTCGGTCTTAAAATGTACGAGCTCTTCAATTTCTCTCTTCCATATGCCTTACTTCACATAAAAGAGATTCTTGTGCCTACACAAAGCCTTTAATGAAAAAATTATGTGCCAAGGACATAGGGACCTTGCCATTGGAGGTGAAAACAATTAGTTGAAAAGAATTCATGCTTGTAAAGGTTTTGTTCTTCAACCTGGGAGTTAACATGGGTTAGAGGTGAAGACCGCCTTGCTACCACATGTAATTTCCAATTTTAGTTTGAAGCATATCAGAAAGCAATCAAATGTTTGCCAATGTTGTAAACAAGCACTATGAAGAGCGTGATGTTGTTTAGTGCCTTCAAATTAATAGATAACAGACCTACTAAGATAACAATTTTGCTCTGCATAACTACTGAGGTCCACGTTTCATGCTACAATAAAAAGGTGATGTATTTAGATGTTCAAATGAGAATCAAAATTATTGTTACAAGTACTCAAAACTTTTCTATTATGATATATTGAAACAAAACTCAATTACCTATGACTCTTCTACATAGAAATTGGTAGCAAGAGAAGCAATAAAATTGGGGTGGAAGAGGTGGGTGTCATGGTGGCTTCGGTGAGATTGAGGAGGTAATATATCTATCTATCTATATATATATATATATATATATATATATATATATATATTTAATCGACCTGGCAAGAAAAGATGGACATCAAATGACACTTAATGTGCCACGTTAGCATTGTGTCACAAATGGACATCAATTTTTGAACTAATGTGACCCATGGAATACATATTCGAGGATTTTTTTGCAATTTTTCTTTATTCAGGGACTAACCGGTGCTTTACACTTTTAAGGATGAATTTAGTTGTTCACTCAATTTATAACAGTAGGAAAATAGTTTTCTTATTTTCAAAAAATATTATTTTATTTTATTGTGTAACAGAGATTTTCATTTGTTTTACAGATTCACAAATCACAAGTGTTTCTAACTCATTAACGATCACCTCACCATTCACCACATTCATGCAGTTGCTTTACAGGGGATAAAAGATGTGATGGCTCGAAATTGGAATGTCAAGCTAATCCACACTCTTAGGGAAGGGAATAGTGCTGAAGATTTTCATCCTTGATTGCCCTTTACCAGGATTTAGTAGCATTCTTCTTGCATATGCTATCAGAGTCGTTTTCTTACGTTTGTAATTTTCCTTTTGTCGTGTTTTTGTTTCTGCCCACTACCAAAAAAAAAAGTGGGAACCCTGAACACGATATAAGCAATGTTTGAATTAAAGTTAGAAAACTACTTTTGTGTATTCCATTTATAATTCTAAATTTCCATGCACAAAATGAAAAATTGAAGAAATTGAACTAGTAAAAAAAAATGAAGAAATTGTTATTTTGAGAATAATCTCAAACATGTATTAATTTCTCGTGATTCTTTGTATCTAAACTCTTTACTGTGAATCTTTATCATAACTCATGATTAAGTTAAAAGTTATTAATATATTACAATATATATATAAATGGAGATAGTTTTACATTGACGTATATTGAAGTTATTTTTATGTCATTTAATAATTTTATTCTAAATAATTTAATCAACACAAAACTTTATTGTTAGATTGACATAAAACTAAAAATTATATTTTTATCACTATTCTATTCTTATTAAATTAACACATATAATAAAAATAATGAATAATTATTACTCATTGATTGGAATGATATAAATCATATTTTAAATAAATTTATTAAATAGTGTGAGAATATTAAATGTTACATTAGCATAAGTTAATTTGAAATGGAGTTACTTGATTTTTTAAGACTTAAATGTATTTTTGGTCCTTTTATTTTTATAGTTGTGCAATTTTGGTTCTCATATTTTTACTTGAGCAATTTTAATCCCTGAGTTTTATAAAATGTTAAAATTAAGTCATGTTGTTAGTTTGACATCCAATCAATAACGGAGTTTGCTGGCGTCATCTATGTTTTACTTAATTGACAGATGATGTGGAAACACATATGATATATCAGAATATTTAAAAAAATTAAAATTAAGATTAGACTTCACATTGTTTTTCCCTTTTTCCTTCTCACATTACATTTGCCCCTGCTTTCTAAATTCATTGAGAAAGAACGCCTTTTTAACTTCTGTCAATTTGTGTGGGTGATTGAGAAATAGCAAAAAGGACCAAATACAAACATGCAAATCCAATACGAATCAACCTCTGTTAAAGTTGTAGAATGGACCCACCATATTATTTTGGCAAAAACCCATTTAGCACCAATGACCCAAGATTTTCAGGTGAGTCATTGCCGAATAACTATGCAAAGGTACATAGTCTAGGAAAATTTTCTTTTCGTTAATTGTGTCTTTGTAACGAGTAGATTTAATAAGTTTTATAGCCTATGCATGGTGGTGGTCCCAGATGGGTTAGGGCTTGTTTTGATTTTTATATTCTGAGAATTTTTTTATTTGATTCCTATATCATTGGCATCATGTTTGCCTTGTTTTTCCTTATTTGTCTATAGGCCCATGTCAGCACAAGAAATAAATTTTTGATTCCATTGTGGAGATCTATTTGTAGGTGATAAAGGCTTTGAATATATAAGTAAGTGGTCAGGTGCATGAGAAATTAAATGGATGGAATATAGATGAAATCTCTTCCATTGAGTTGGGTGAATACTTAAAGAGCCTCGAATATCCTATTTTTAAGTGAATGTCATATAGGCATCTAGACTTAGACCTATCAAAGGGACTAATGCCACTAAACAGTGATTCGATTGTAACACAGTTCTTGAAAGATGTAAAAGGACATGAAATAGTAGATGTATATGTTGATCATTTAATAGATACACTAGTGATTCAAGATTGGTGGGTTTGAATATGATGAATCAAAAGATTTTGAATACATAACAGATGACCCTAAAAAGAATGAATCTGAATCTGAAGATGCTGATTATAAGGCTAACACAAATGAAGGATAGCGATGGTAGCATATCACTGGATGATAATGATTATGATGAAAATTAGGATTGGACTAGTGTTTTGTTAAATGATACAGTTGCTCTTGAAGGTTCTCAACAAGCTACATATGGCTCTTTAGAGGGCGATGAAGTTCATAACATTGACATAGGCCTTGGATGTGGTGTGAGTGTTGTTGTAAACCCACAAAATTCTGACCTTACCACAATTGTAGACTTTGTGAATGAAAATGGTGATTTGGAAGATTTGGACAGTCCAGGCGGAATTGATGAAGATAAGGAGGTAAAGAAGAAATATCCTAAATTCAAAATGCTAGAGGATGATAGCTTGGTGCATTTTGAATTGGGTTAAATTTTCACATCAGCATTTATATTAAGAGTAGCTATGAAGGAGTTGCTATGCAACAAAAGAAAAATGTTTACTTGGCAAAAAATGACAAAAAAAGGATAGTTGCGAAATGCATGATAAGTTGCCCTTTTCATCTTAGAGCTAGCAAATCGACACATAACACATATTATCAAGTAGTTTACATAGATAGCACCCATTGTTGTCATTAGACTGCAAAAAATAGGCAAGCCAGAACCAAATAGCTTGTTAAGAAGTTTGCGAGCAAATTTGGACACATACCAAATATGAAGCTTAAGGCTTTGATTAGTGAGGCAAAATATAATTAGGGTGTGGTTTTGACAAGATTCCAAGCATATAAGGCTAAAAGGATGGCCATAGAAATGATACAAGGGGCTATTTTAGACTAGTATAATAACTTGAGGAGTTATGGGGAAGAATTGATTAGAAGTAATCCCAATAGCACTATAGTGATAAAAAGTACTATGGGGAGCAAAGGTCCAGTGTTTGAGAGCATATATGTGTGTTTTCAATGGTGCAAGGCTACATTTGTGAAAACATGTAGACCCTTGATAGGGCTTGATGAATGCTTTTTAGAGGGTGTTTTTGGGGAGCAATTGTTATCAATTATTGGGAAGCATGGGATTAATATGATGATTCCAATAGCTCTTGCAATAGTGGAAGCTGAAACCAAGTACTCTTGGACTTGGTTTTTGGAGTTCTTATGGATGATCTCAATAAGATTGAAAGTAAAAATGGGCCTTCATCTTGAATCAACAAAGGGTAAATTTAATTGCTACTTCATCTCAGTTAAGCATAGCAATACAAATTGCTCATTTTTATCATACTTTGTATCCTTATAAACTCTATTTGGCAGTGTGTTTTAGTTGGTCTTAATAAGATAAGAAAAATGCCATCTTTTGATTCTTCTTCTACTAAACATATTAAACACAAATTTGGTCATCAAACTAGTCTTCAATGTCTTGTACTTACAAAACATGACATGGTGTTAATGTATTCTTGGAGGGGACTAACCTGACATGGTGAGCATGTTATGGAAAAGGGGAGCATATGTGCGTAGCAAGGAGTGTGTGGCAATAAAATGGTTGAGCATGAGGGCATAAAACAATTGGACAATATCATTATAATTTGGCAGGGTATGACTCTCAACATGATATTGAGAAATTAAATGAATGGTGTTGTCATCTACTACACATAAGAAGCCCCAATGAACATTGTTTCCCAATTTAGTTTGTAAAAGACACAATAACACACACACATAAGCAAGGTTTTGATGGTATTATTTGACCCATCCACCTATAATTGGATTATATCACTTTGTTGCTATTATTTGCTGCTATCCAAATATACAAACCACTGACAACACTTTATCCCCTTGCGTTGCATGCCCACATAGAGTGTATGAAACTATATGTACTGCAATTAAATAGGAACATGGCATTAATGTAATCAACATGGCACAAATTAAATAGGAACCGAACTTGGTAGGTTTAGCAAAGAGCTACTAATGATCATTGCTAGTCAACATGAGAATAGCAACAATAAAACAAGTGAAGCTAATGGCAAGTAGTAATTGTCCCATATTGTTCTCATGGTTGTGTGTTAGTGTTTGGGTGTGTGCGTGAGTGAAAGAGAAAAAAGTGTCTTGGGCAGTTTAGTTTAATACTTTTAACTTGTAGATGCCATGACTAGGGCCAAAGCCTTACGAGTGCATGAGGAGAGCTTGGCACAACGAGTGCCACCAACCCGTCAAATGCTCCATCATTTAGCATATTTTTAGATTTTGGGTTCATCTCCTTCTCCCGTTTTCTCATCCTTTTTTCATGTTTTGGGTAAACACCATGTGTTTGATTAGGGTCATTAATGATGTTCACAGTCCCGCAACTAAGAAGAATAAGGAATGGCAAGAGAAGCTCCCTATTGTTCTTAAAGCTAAAGAAATCATGTACTCCAAAGAAAATTTCAAGGTTTTTCTAGTTTTACAAATGTTTGTGGAATGTGGATTCTTAGATCCTTCACTATATTGTGTAACATCTCAAGCGTTGACGAGGGCAGAGAGTGATTGCTAGTACAAAAGAAATGAAGCACAGACAAGGAGCGACTCCTAGCAGGCTTCCAGCGAGAGGGACACATGAATGAATCAAATACACATCAAAATAAGAGGGATCCAAAGGCTGTGCAGGTATGGGACTATATAGTTGTGGATAACTTAAAGGAATTAATAAGTGCTACCTATACCAACAAGATGCATCTACTTTTCGGTAGCCTATTACTTAAGAACTCCACAGTTAAGCTTGTTTAACTTGGAGCAATTCTGGGATGGGTGACCTCCTGGGAAATTTCCCAAGAAGTGTGTGAGTGAGGATAAAGCACGTTGAAAAGTCTTGTGTTGGTTTGTGGGGACAGTCTTCGATCCTAAAAGCGGTCAGTCGTTACAAAGTAGTATCAAAGCAGGGCCTCTCTCCCAATATGGTGTGGTTCGAGCACGAACCAAGCGAAAGCTGGTGGGCATCTAATATCCCGGGCGTTAACGAAGGTAGGGAGTGATCATTGGTGCAAAAGAAATTAGCCACGGACAAGGAGCGACTCCTGGTAGGTTTCCAGTGGGAGGGACACATGAATGAATCAAATACACATCAGAATGAGAAGGATCTAGAGGCTGTGCAAGTATGAGACTATACAGTTGAGGATAACTTAAAGGAATTAATAAGTGCTATCTATACACACAAGATGCATCTACTTTTCAGTAGCCTATCACTTAAGAACTCCACAGTTAAGCGTGCTTAGCTTGGAGCAATTATGAGATTGGTGACCTCTTGGGAAGTTTCCCAAGAAGCATGTGAGTGAGGACAAAGTACATTGAAAAGTCTTGTGTTTGTTTGTAAGGACAATCTTCGATCCTAAAAGTGGTCAGCCGTTACATATTGCATAAAACCCCTTCGCTAATTTTTTTGTGATTTGGTTGCTTAGGCAGAGTACTCGACTCATGATAGGTTTTGAGATTGCCTCAATGATGTCGTTAACACAATCATACGAAGAGATTAGGCCACTGAGACTAGATACTTCTTGCTCGCATGTGTTAAAATGGTTATGGATGTGTTTGAGAGCTAGTCATTTGGTGTTTCTGATCTGTTGATCGAAAATGTGAATGAGTTAAACCCTTTCAGATCCATTTGGTAAGGGAAAGGTGTTGGAAAAATTCATGTGAAGTCTAATTCTAATTTTATTATTTTTTAAATATTTTGATATATCATATATGTTTCCACATCATCTATCAATTAAGGAAAACATAACTGACGTCAGCAAACTCTATTACTGTTTGGATGTCAAACTAACACCAGGCCTTAATTTTGATATTATATAAAACTTGGGGATTAAAATTGCTTAATTAAAAGTATGAGGACTAAAATTGCACAACTATGAAAGTAAGAGGACTAAAAGTGCATTTAAGTCATTTTTAATTTATAATTTTCATATAAATCTTCCTGTAATATATCAATTTTCTTCTTATTTTATGTAATTTAAACAATTTCCTTTTCTAGTGTACAACTATAAAATGCTTATTAAATAAGTTTCATAAATTACTTCACTTTTACCAACAACTGGTTGGTCTAAATGGTGATGGGCTCAGGTTTATCTAATATATATGAAAATAATTGGTTGAAAAAGGACAACTTACCTTTAACCAGTGTTATAAAACTCGACTTGGACCGGCCGATTCAACCGATTGAACCAAAAACTAGTCATATGGCCAGTCTGAGTAGCATATTCAATTGGACTTGCATGCAACTCGGTATAACTTGGCTGCCTTGGTCAGTTTTTTAAAACAATGGGTGACCCAACATTTTACATAAACTGGCCAAGACACATACAAATGTTAGATCTTTGCCACACCATCTGACTTTAGCATCTTTCAACAACGAAGGATCTCTTGTAGCTTTTTGTGAGATCACTCAGTGACGTAGAGGCTGGTGTAGTAGATGATGATGATGACACAATGGTTGAAATCCAGTAACAACTCAATGAGAGAGCCAGAGATGGGAGAGTTAGAGAAGGAATAGCAAAAGAAGATTAGAAAAAGAAGGTATGAAATGAAAAAGAAGTACAGAAGTAATTGAAATGGTGAGAAAAAAACAAAACTGAAAAGTTAAACGTTGCTTTTATTAATTTTGATTTTAAAATTTGAATATTATTGAAAAAAGTGAGGAAAACTGCACAGCTACATTACCTCTTATTTACTGCTTTAATAATCAATTACCCCAAGCCCCAACCCTAAGTTTCAGACTTCCAAGTCCCAATATTACAATCTATATTTGTAATAGTATAATATATTTATATATTAATTTACATATTAATATATATACAGATTTATACATGATAGAAAGCACCGACAATAATCTATATTTATTTTAATGTATATATTAATATAATATAGTAATTATCATACAAATGAGCACATAAAAAGAAATATATGTGTATATCATATATTAAATATATTTTTATGATGAATGGATTATATATATATATTATACTAATTCATGTGGTTTGACCATTGACTCACTGGTTCAACCAGTGATCCATTAAACCAATACCTTGACCAAGTTGATGACTGGTCCAGTTTTGATAACACTACCTTTAACTACCTTCAAATCCTTGAAAGATATTAATCTTGGTGAATGACAAGAGATACTCTTTGTAACATTAAAAAAAAAAAAATTACCTCACGTCTTTATATTCTTTCACCATTTATTTTTATTTTTATTTGAAATTATTAACTCATTTTTATTATAATTTTAGGGCCCACTTGGTGGCCAAGGTATGATAGGATAGGATATGATAACTATCATATACTGTTGTAATCCGTTGTTTGTTGAGCTAGTAGGATATGATAATGCTATCTTATCCCTTATCTTATCCTTTTATTCTAGTATATTTCTTATCCTACGGGAGAGCTAGGTTAAAAAGTAACAGGATAGGATAAGCTTTCTTTATATATATATATATATTAATTTATGTATAATAATAATTTTGATATGTAAATTTAAAGTATATTATTAATTAAAATATTAAAATTTAAATAATTACTATTTAAATATTTTTAAAATAAAATTATTTGAATAATAATTATAATTTTAAAAGTCTTATATAATTTTTAGATAATTTCAGGAAAAGTAATTACATAAATAAAAAATAATATTGTATAGTTTAGTTAAAATTGTAATTTTTTTGTAAAAAAATAAAAAACTAAATTAAAAGTTGCTTTTAGAAAATTATATGTAATTTTATGAAATAGTAATTTTGTCATTTGAATATAATTTATATTTTATCTTATCATTATCTAATTTGTTATTTGGTGTGTATCAAACATTAGATAAGATTATAACTTATCCTCCTTTTATCTTATTTTATTCTTATTCTACTCTCATATCCTATCTTATCTTATTTTATCCTGACCACCAGACAAGCCTTCAAAACATTGAAAACATAAAAAAGTTTATAACAACGAAAATGTTAAAAATCAAAATGATATCCATAGCTGAAATGATACTGCAATCCATTAAACCATATATATTTAGCGGTGAATTAGATTTCTAATCATTCTATCATTTTTCTTTTTAAATACATGAGCAGGTGTCTGAATTTTTTGGGAATCCTTAATTAGGTGTCTAAACTAAAAAGCTGATGTATTAAACTTTTTTTTTTGTTTTTTTTTTTTCATATTTTCGACTCATTTGTGTCTTTCTTCCACTGTTCACAACTTTGAGTTCTCTGTCTTGACACAGCGGAATGACCAAGGCTTCTCTTCACCACCCTTCTAGTGCCGTGAGGACCTGTTGTTATTTGCTTTATTATTATCTTAGCCTTATTTTATTAGGGTTGGTTTATTGGGTCATTGTGATGTGGATGCTCTGTTCCTTTCAGATGTTTGATATAATGTCAAGTCCAACTACTAGTAGCATCTTCTTCATCGGTTTCGAAAATGCTGATTGGGTTTTGAGGATCTATCGGTCCATCTTTGTCTTTAATTCGTGGCTGTTATAGTAGTGTCTATTACTCTCTTCTTGTTTCAAGAAAGAAACATGGTTGGTCACGTTGTATGATTCTGCAACATCGCGAGCTCATTAGACTAGTTAAACAAATTAGGGACACCATTTTGGTCTCCGTTTGGATTTGTTTAATAACATGAAAGGTTAAACTAATCATTCGATCCCCATATGTGACACATTTAGGAATCATTCCTTAGGTGAAAACACTTAGTTTTATTCCCTATATGCATGTATTAGTATTTAGTACACATTGGTCCCTACTTTTTTTTTCTTTTTTTTGATATATGTAATTTAGGAGGAGGGGATGGTATCCCAGTCCAAGGCAAGGAAAACTTTAAGGGTTAAAGAGTGCTTAAAGAGGTACTTTCATTTACTTCACCCCAATGAGACGAGTGAGGATTTGAACTTGCGACTAGGGGTGGCAAAGCGGGTTCAACCAGCCGGGTCGACCCACTTGACCTGCCATTTTTGGCGGGGCGAGTAAGTCAGTAAAACCCGCCCCGCCCAACCCACCAACCCATTGGCCAACCCGCAACCCTATTTTTAAATTTTCTCCTTCTTTAGTTATTGTACCAAAGACATTAATTTAAAAAAAAAGTAAAAGATGCTTTACACACACTACTCCACATTCGCAATGTTATCCTAAAAAATATAATGACAACAATAACACATGCGTTTGGCGTTAGTTCTACTTGTAATTAAATACAATTCAATGCTATACTAAAAAATATAATCTCTCATACTTTTAAATGAGATGTGTTATTTATTTTCAAGTAAATTATTTTTATAACTTTTGAATGAAAAAATATAATTTCTCTTTCATATATTTAATGTATAATAAAATAATAATAAAATTATAAGTCAAACAATCAAAGATTCAAAGTGATATAACGTGTATTAAAATAAAAATTATTTAATCCAATTCAATTAGATGATAACAAAAAAAAAAAATTTAACTGATTTTTTCTATAAAAAAAAAGTGGGGTGGATCAATCCGCCAACCTATTTTTAGCGGGTCAACCTGCCAACTCGCCTTTTGTACAACCCACCGACCTACTCATTATTCTTTGACGGGCCAACCCACCAATCCATTACTAGGTGGGGAGGGTTCAACTTTTCAACCTACTTCTTGCTGGCGGGTCAACCTGCCCCGCCCCACTTTTGGTGGGTTGATGCGAGGTGGGACGGGTTGGCCCGCTTTGCCACCCCTACTTGTGACCTATCAGATGTAAGACCATGTCTTGCCCCACTTGACCTATTGTTGTTATGTTTCTTAAGTTTTAGTCCTATACACCCTTACAGGGACTAAAACTTAGGTTTTTTTTGTTTTTTTCCCATGTAAGAACTGATTCCTAAATGAGTGTCTAAAGTTGTACTCTTAAATGATTAGTTTAATTTTAACCTAACAGGAAATAAGTTATCTTGTTCTTTCTTGGTGTCTAAAGTTGTACTCCTATAATGCATATTTTATAAATTATTAAGAAACATGATCTGGGTTTTCATCTTCTCGAAAAAGAAAAAGGAATGAAAGAAATGATCTCATATGTTTTTTTCTTTTCTCTGTCACTGGAAAAAACTTATCACAGAGGAGAAAGTGCTATACAATTTGATTATATACAATTGATCTTTGATGTACTTAATGCTATTTTCAATTTTCTGGCTGCTATTGTTACTTTTTCGTTTTTTTATTACACTCTTGGCTTTCTCTTTTGTTGAACATCAAAAATAGAATGGGATTACCAAATGCTTCTGAAGACTTGTCATCAGAGATGGAGGTTGATGCCTTTAGACGCCTGTTTCCGCTTCGATATTTCGAGTGTCATTTTACTGAATCCATATGCCCTGATGGTAGACCACTTGGAGAAGCTAGAGAAACAAGTATTTTTCTTGGTTAATTACTTTTTCTTCTACTAATTTACAATCTGCAAAATCTTTGGTATGTAGTATGTTATTCACACTTGGAGCAAAACTTAGGTGGTTAAATCATTTGATCAGGTGCTGTTGCGACTGCTAATGGGTCAGCTCTTGTGATGATTGGATCAACTGTTAGTCACTCTTTCTGTGTCTTTTTTATTCAATGTTGTTGTGAATTTGGGTTCTTGACTTTATTATGGAATGGATTTAACGACTTCTTAATTGATCTTTGCTCAGACTATGTTGACTGCTATTAAAATGGAAGTTATGACTCCCTCCTTGGAGTCACCAGATGAGGGTTGTATAGGTTGGCTATCACCGGCTGTGCCACTTGTGTGTTAGTTGTTTAGTCTTCTGCCCACATATGCCATAAAATTAACATGTTATCTGCTATTTCGGCTATTGATTTCCACATGCCTCCAATTTGTTCTCCAATTGTTAGGCCTGGCAGGCCTGCTGAAGCATCACCGGTGGTGTCAAAGCAGTTGTCCGACACCATTTCAAGGCATGTTTTAATCTTTTCTGTCACTTTGTTAGGTTCATTTATTTCAGATGGTGCAAGAAACTAATTATATCAAAGTCACTCCACCTACCTTTTATTTACCACAAAATAAATAAAAAAAGAAGCCGAAGAAAATGAAGAAAATGAAAAGGAAATGTTTTACATTTGGCTCCTAGGTATCAATTTTTTTTTTGTTGATACCCATGTGTAATTTGTTTCTTTGAATCCTTTTGGAATGAGGATATGCAGAAGTGATCGTGGCTGCCTCTCTGGCACATCTTTTGGTATGTTCTTACTGTAAAGTACATAGAATTTTTTATGTTACTTATGATCATTAGAGTGCAATAGTGCCCGAACATTCAGCTGAAATTATGCTGTTTAAAGTGGTTAGCAGATTATATGGCTGCATTTACCAAAGTTCACATATCAACCATAGAAAGAATGCATAGTACACCAAATTTGGTGTGAGGTACCCTGTCTTTGTTTGCTCTGATTGTATAGTTATCAATCTATTGAATGACAAACTGCTGCCTTCTTTATTGTGCGGGATGTCTATTGTTTGGATACAGATGGTGCTCTTTTTGATGCTGCTTTACTTTCTGCACTTGCTGCCTTATCTCGTTGTAAGTAGCACATCTTCAGTATAATTGAGTCATATTAGAAATCTGTTAGATCCCTGACTAAGAATAATAAGCCCCACATTTGAAAAATGTACATGAGGTAATTTAGGAACAAGAAGCAGAAGAATAAACCAGCTGAGGATATGTCAGCCAAGGGGGATTAAATAGAATAGGGTTGTTACAAATTATTATGTTTATCTTTTAGTTGTTATCCTGTCCTGTTACTTTATCATCTTATTTTTCGGTATCATCTTATTTTTCGGAGGTTGTTATCTCTTGTTATGTAGCACTGGCTAAGGATGCTACTTATGAAAATTCAGTTATCTTTATCTAAACTTTTGGATTTTTGAGTAGAGACAGAGGACACTTCCTCATCAGGAGCTTAGCACTGGGGATTGATGTATATGGGTTTGCTGGGTCATTACTCTAAACCCTGTATTCATCTTTCTGAATAAAATAGTTCTTCTTTCTATACTGTATAGCTAAGGTTCCTAATAGTGGTCTGACCTGCCGGATAATGAGGGAACTAGTGGCAACCAGTCCGTGATCTTCTTTGGAATATCATGAAAGAAAATCACATTTGCTAACTCCTAGATGGGAGGCGAATTGGGGCAAAATGGTCTTTGATGGATGATGAGATTGGAGCAATCAAGGCTTCCAATGCAGAATTGTAGTTGTTGTCCATGGTTAATGTGCAGAAAGCATTGGTGGATATACAGAAAAAATGGGAGAAAGTTTTTGATGCACAATCAGAGAATCAAAGATACTGGTTGAGCAAGGGTAGGTTGTCTTGTCATGAGATTTTAGTTTGGCATATTATAAGACAACTTAGTTATCTCCCGACTTGTGCTCGGCAAAGAATGAAAAATGCAGCAGATGCCCGTTGCTGAGAGTTGTTTTTTCAAGCAGGAGATTGGGACTTTCTTAGGCTTTGACCTCACAGGCAAACTTCTATCACTGAGAGTATCAATCCTAAGTTGGCTTCCCGGTTATATTGCCAGATTGTGGCTAAACTTGGAGTAGTAGTTTACAAACATCACCTTCTTACTTCTCACAATATCACATTCATCTAGTATTTTCATGTCACAACTCAAACAAGCTTTTGGACTCTTCACAATATTTCTCCTTTACCTGCTGGGCTAGAGGCAGACATTGCTGATGTGTTTGGACCAGAATTTATCCCTGACTCCAGAACTACTAAACTGCAAGGGTGCATTGTCAACCAATTGTTTGTCAAGTGGAAGGGCAAACCGAGGAAGTTACTTGGGAGGATCATCTCACCCTTACTAGTCAATTCCCTGATTTTAGCGTGGGGGACAAGACTGCTGTGGATGGAGGGGTATTGTTAGGCCTCTGACTCAGAACAATAAGCCCCACATTTGGAGAGAGTAGACAAGGAATCCAGGAGCAAGGAGCAGAAGAATCAACCAATTGAGGATGGGTCAGCCAAGGGGGTATAGTTAGAATAGACTATAGAGTCATTACAATTATTATGTTTTTCTTTTACTGTTTTGTTACTTTGTCAACTTATTTTTGGAGATTGTTATCTAGCACTGGCTAAGGGGGCTACTTATGGGCATAGTTATCAATCTTGGATAGCACATAGCAGGATGACCACTATTTTAAAATTTTGTTATTTTGTTATACACATTTGTAATCTGTATACTATACACAATTACATATATAATGCTCAAGAAACTCAAAATTCACGACATTTTTTTATAATTATCAATAAAAAGTTATAGGCATTAATTCTTAAAGTGGGAAAACACTGCAGTGTGGCTGGAAAAATGCTGGAGAAGTAGTTAGAAATAGAATATAGCTGGAAAATATTAAGAGTCAATAATAGTAGGTGGTCACTGGTTGGTAGGACTGTCAGAGAGAAGACTTGGATCACTAATTTGTTCTGTTGAGAAGAGAAGGCTGCAGTCCTTCACCGCACTCGCAGTCACCGTAAAATGACTGGAGATAATGTTGTCTCTGGCGAAAATGAATGGGCAGAGAGACCACTAGGAGAATAGAAAGAGAGAACAAAGAAGGCTGTCCTGTTGGTTGCTGAATTGCGGGAGGGGGAGGTATAGGGATTTTTTCTTTTTAGGTTTGACTAAGAATAAAATGTCCTTTTCTACCCTAAAAAAGCCCTAAAGCAACATTGGAACATGTTGTAACCCATCAACATTGTGCCACTATTGCGTGCTACAGAGCTGTGATTTGTGCTTTCTATTCAGAATCATTCAGAGGATAGCCTTTTCTTGTGCTTAAGGAGAATTTGTGTTGCTGTTGATATTCTTATTGTGATGCCTTTCAATTTCAACACTGTTGCGGTATTACCAAATTGGTTTTGTCTTATATGAATTTCTGAATGATGATGGCAAAATAGTACTCATGTCTGATGAAGATGGACAAAAGCAGGCACAGGAGCCAGTCAATAAGGAGAAGAGGAAGCTTACCTTAAGAAGCATTCCGTTCTCATTAACGTGCATACTTCACAAGAATTACATCTTGGCAGATCCTACTGCAGAAGAAGAATCCATTATGGAAAGCCATGTGACAATAGTTTTGGATACATCCGGTCAACTAATATCTCTTTACAAGCCTGGTGGGCCAGCTCTTGCCTATACTTCTGCTATCCAGGTTAGTTTGCACATTGCAATGGTACAAATGAGGTGAATCATATAACCAAGGTTGCCAAACTCTAGAGTTTACATAAACTTTGGAGCTTCTGCAAACTTTGACTCGTAAACTCATAAGAATTTACCTAATATAAAGATAACATTAAAAAAACCTAGTAACGATATACATGCAGAACATAATACTTTTAACACATCAATAATTCAATATTTCAATTTCATAATAAAGCAAAGTAGCAAATCACAATAATAAAATGTGATAGTACATTAGTACTAAATAAAGATCAAACCACATAAATGACCAAATCATATATAAATTCATAAAAACATAAGTTCCTAAAGGAAAAAAACATTTCAAAAAGTAATTATTTTCTTCAAATCATTTGAGTCATAGTAAAACATTGTCACTAATGGGAGGCAAAAATTATATTTGATTTCAAACTCCGTGACTAGTTTTTTGACTTGAGAGTTTATGCAAGTTTAATGAGTTTACCTAAATTTATCTAGAAAGAGTTTAATAGTGAGTTAACTCATTTTCTCTACTTAGAATTGTATACTTGTAAGAGGCTATTAGTTGACTCAAAAGAGTTTGACAACAATGCATGTGACAATTATAGCATCAACATTAATGCAGTAGTGAGCAATTTCATCAAAATTACTGTAAATAATTCTAAAATTTTAAGTCAGTTCTTCAATTTAAATGAATATAAGATATCTGAGGTCCTCTGGAACTTTTATATGCCACAACTGATATTCGAAGCGGGACCATACTAAGGCTTGCTTCTGTCTGATTGAGGTTCAAATATTTATTAAAATCATCTTTCAATGTTTAATTGTACTAGAGTTTTCTGATTTAATATTTTCCTAAATGTTCATTCACTGTAGATGTTTATTTTGAGTTTTTAAATTTGAAGGGTGAAATTATGACAAAGTAGGTGATAGTGGAAATTTAATTAGTGTACATTAAAAATCCCAGAAAGGAAAAGTTTAGTATTGTCCCTGTTATGAATCATTTACTGAAGGGAGAGAATTAATAGTACGTATATGATATGATGGATGAAATTATATAGATAGAAGTTATAACGATTGTGGTGGTTTCAGGACTGTGTTGCGTTAACCCGGCAGAGAGTAAAGGAACTAAAGACCTTCTTAGACAGAAAAATCTGCCATGGAAATTTGACTAGAATTATAAAGTCATCCTTTTTGTCCTGAATGGTTATTTAAATTGTATTTGTACATTCTGGATCCCAGGTACTTCGGCATTTCTTCGTTATAAAAATTTCCTTTCATGAATTTTATACTATCCATTGGACATTATTTTTTGTCATTTCGGCATATGATTTCAAATATTTGGTTGATAGTTTTTGGATTATAATTAGGTTTTCAACAATCGATCTAAACTGTTTTAGACTTTTAAATTGATTTAAAAAATAAAAGTAATTACACTAACACCTCTTGAGTTGTTTTCAGATTGCACATTGTAACACCCATTTAATTTTAAATATAATTCATATTAATTTAGTTATTAAGTTTAAGTAAATAAAAATGTGTGTAAAATTTTTCTAGTTTTAAAAGAAATTCCAAACTTAACAGAATTTGAAAATGGTAATAAAATATGAAAGATATACATATATTTCATAAAACTGTACATCATGGTTTGAGTAATACATAACAGTCAGAAACAAAAGTACATCGAAATACATATACTACCTAGCCCACTATATACATCAAAAGAGATCCTATACAGAGCAGTATTTATCTACCCTATCCCTTATACAAAAAGAAAATACTATAGGTCTTCAGGTCCTCCTTCGTTGAGACGTTCTCTATCTCGTACTCAGCATCACGGAGCGTTAATGTCGTCTTCAATAATCACGACCAATCATACACAAAAGAAAATAATGGAGTGAGGTGTTTTGTTCTAAAATCACTTTTACATGTGCGGTAGGAAATCTACCATAAACAAAGACAAAACACAACTGACAACACAAGAGATCCTAAGATTCATTCTAAGTTGTATCCGACTACCCTTGACTAGGTATGGATCCATACTTCCCATTAGTGGGTAATAGTTCTCAACAGAACCTGGGAAGTGACTGGGAATACATATACCTCTCTCAACACCATCACATGGTACAGTCCTCGTCATCATTGAGGAACAAAATAACAATTTAGGATATCCATTTATAGAAGTATACTCTCAAACCAATCTTGGAATGCTGAGCAGTTGCCGGGGTTATCGAGTTTGGTCAGGCGAATATCCCGACTCAAGGGCGCTACCCTGGCCATTGGACCTTCACCACTCGATGCCTACCCCCAAGACCTCCGCAAGTGGGTCCCTGCCTTTCATTCCTCAGCGTACCAAACTGTGGCTTCCCTAGCAGGGTGCCATGTCACTGCATGTCACTTGCTTTACATTACTCACTAAACTATCAATTCCTAACTTCTCAAGCAGAGGTTTCCCTGGTCTCATTTAATTTGAGCACCAGTACAATCAACATTTCTGCCTTATTTTGCAGAAATTGCACAATACCAGAATTTTAACAGAATAACGACATAGCAATTATAGTATAATTACTAAAATTTTGGCAGAATAACAACTAAATAAATACATTTTAATTTTCTAAAATTGAGCAGAATAACAGCTTAGCAAGCACATTTTAATTTTCTAAAATTGAACAGAGTAATAGCTTAGCAAGTATAATTTAATACTTAAAATTTGAGCAGAGTAACAATTTAGTAATTATGATTTAATAATCTAAATTTGGGCAGAGTAACAACTTAGTAAAAATTAAAGTTTAACTTTAAACAATAATAACAATACTAAAATTTAAGCCTAAACGGGTTTAGGGGAAAACCCTCCTACCAACATGCAAAGTGACAGTAATTTAGAACCAACCCCACTCCCCCCATTACCTCTAAGATAGTTGATGAAGAGGATGGAATTGTTGGTGCAAAGCTTCTAGGAGGAGAAATTCTACTAGTTGAAAACTAGCAAAATTTTAACATAAAAACTAGACAAAAAAAATATTTTAGAGAGAGAAAACTTTAGAAAGAGAAGCTCTCTAGCTTGGGAGAGGAAAGGATGAGTGAAAATCTGAAACTTTGAGGCCTATTTATAGAAGAAGGAGGGGGTTAGGTGTCCAAATATTTACATCATCCATTATGTCACCATTATGTCATAAATCTAATTTTTATTTATTTTTAATCCAATTTAGGGACACATATCTCAAATAGGTGGTGAATCACCTATTTTAGGGTTGGGGACGTGCTCCACCAGCTGTCCCAAGCCTCCATATGTCAAATTTTATCTGTAGGTGAATTAACCGGTACCGACAAAAGCGCCTAAACTTGAAAAAATTAGCTTTTAATATCAAAATAATGTATTTTAATGCAAAACTGGATAAATACATTAATTTTCATCAAAAATAAATTTCTAATAATAAATTTTAATTTTTATTAATTTATTTCAAATTATATGTCTTTATTTTATATTTTTAAGCTAGAAATTCATAAAAAATCCATTTTAATTCAATAAATACCAAAATTTGTATCAAAATTATAAAATTAAATATTTTACCCATAATTAAACTAAAATTACTATTTTCACCTTTTTGAGTGTCAAACCAGTACTGGCTGGCTTATTAGACAGCAAGGGCATTTTGGTCATTTTACACAGAAATTCTAGAAAATTCCCAAAATTATATTTTAATATATATGACATAATTCCAAGCTTAAATTGACATTTTAATGTCAATTGAATCTTTCCTCATGTCAGTTCTTAATGTTGAGAAATAGGGATAAATTGTCATTTTCTAATTTCTCCAGGCTCCGGCTCGGAAAAATTATTAAAAATCACGATTAAATAGCTCTTGAGATTTTGAGCAAAATGGTAGGAGTCAGAATTTCAAAATTCATTTCCGATTTTTCAGAATTATATATAAAAAACAGTGGAAGAATTAAAATAGGATTATTATATTTTTCACTACTTTTTTCTCAAATAAAGTTTTTATAATGAGAGATACTTAATATAAAATTTTCAAAATATTTTGAGGTCAAAAAGTCTCTGATTGGTTCCAACAGTCAACTAGGGGTATTTTTGTCATTTTATAAAAATTATCTCAATAAATTCTAGAAAAATTTCTAAAATTATTATTAATTGTTCTAAATACATTGATGACTTAAAAACAATTTTTAAACATACAGAATAATTTAATATACAAAAGCAGGGGTGTTACACACATAATCTCCCTATTTTTTTAATGTTTACAATATCTTTTATTGTAGTACACGATGCAATGTTTTTTAAACAATTGAGGAGATTAGTGTAATGTATAAGAGATATTAGTATAATGTTTTTCAAACAATTAAGGGGTTAGTGTAGGGATAGAAAAAGGAAGGGTATCGTATGTAATTTGAAGGGGTGCTGATATAATTTACTCTAAAAAAAAAATTAAAAAAACTGTTAACTGGAAAAATTGAAAATAAAGAAAAAATGTATTTTTCATTTGGTTCAGTTTTTTGTTCTTATATTCAAAACCAAAACAAATTAAATAGTAGAGCATACTTATATTAACTTTGGTTTAATTACCTTTTTGGTTCCTATAGTTGTACAAATTTTACCTTTTGGTTCCTAAATTAAAAATAATTCGTTTTAGTTCTTATACATGCACTTTCAATATCGGTTTGGTTCTTGTTGTTTTAAATTGTCATAAATTGAATAAAAAAGTTATAAATGTCAATTTGTGGTGGTTTTACACCGCCAATTTTTATTCTGTGAAGGTTTTATTTTACAGAGTTAAGATACACTTGATGGCAGGAACCAAAACGATATTGAAAGTGTATGTATTGGAACTAAAACAGATTATTTTTAACTATAGGAACTAAAAAAATAATTAAACCTTAAACTTTTCTATTTTACCCTCAAATAAACTTAAAATGTGTGATGTGTTGTATTGATAAAGTATCTCAAATAATCTTAAACAACATTTTTAAATAATGGCTTTTTTACTGGCATAGTGTAGTTTTAAAGAAAAATTCCGCATTTGGTGTAAATAGAAAAGTATTTCTGTAGTTGGTGTAAATCGACAATGAGAGAGTCGATATTAATTTAGAAATCGACATTCACATTGTCGATTTATTAAAATATTATTTTTTAGAAAAATAATAGAAATTGACAATAGCAGTGTCGATTTATTAAAATATATATACAAAAATGGAAGTCGACATTGGCATTGTTTATTTATTTTTTTAACAAAGTAGATAATGGCATTGTCTACTTTGCTTCTTTTTTTTTTTTAGAGAAAAGGAAAGTAGACAATGTCATTGTCTACTTCTTTGAAAATATTTGCACGCTCTCCCCTATTTATATCGTGTCTGTTGCAATTATTCTATGAATTTGTATGTTTCAGTGGTTCGTGGGAGCATCAACCTATAGGTATAATATTTTTATTTTATTAATTTAAATTATTTGTTATATTAAACCTAGATGATTATATACATGTTTAAAGTAATTTTTTTCTTAGATGGCATCAGACAATGTTGAAGATTATACTCACATTAGAGATATTGTGAGTGATTTTAGTAAAGATGAAGAAGATGAGATACAAGATGAATGTATTGAAGGTCTTGAAGAGTGTACCGGTTCAAGTCAAGCAACTCCATTGTTTATTTGTCTAATATTAATGATGGAGAAATGCATAATTCTAAATTTCTAGATGGTTATAGAGTTAGAAGAGGGGGTAGTAATCTTAACATAGATAATAATCTTGTAGTAGTATGATAATCAACTAAGTTTAATATACACATAATTAAATTAATAAAATCAAATATTATACCTATCGGTTGATGCTCTTGCTAACCAGCAAAACATACAAATTCAAAGTTAGAATAACCGCAACAGACACAGTATAAATAGGGGAGAGCGTGCAATATTTTCAAAGAAGTAGATAATGACATTGTCTACTTTGCTTTTTCAAAAATAATGAAAGTCATTATCTACTTTCCTTTTCTCTAAAAACAAAAAAAAACTATTGTTTATTTCTATTATTTTTTTTAAAAACATAATATTTTAATAAATTGACAATGTAATGTCAATTTCTAAATTAATATCGACTCCCCCATTGTCAATTTACACCAACTACGGAAATACTTTTCCATTTACACCAAATGTGGAATTTTTTTTTAAAACTACACCATGCCGGTAAAAAGCCTATAATAATATTCTATAAACTCTACAGTTATAATATCTCATAATTTTTAATAGCATTTTGCACTAATATAATATCTTTATTATGGTTAATAAAATAAATTTGTTTGCTAACAAAAATTAAAGTGTTGCTCTTAAAAAAATTTAAAAATACGACATTTAAATAACTGATCCAGTTTAAACAACAAAAGATCAACTCCATTGATTTGAATTTGATATTATTTTTAAACTAATGTAAATTGGATCACAAGATTATATTTTTTAATGATTGGATTCAAATCAAATTGTAAACACGTTTAGTTATAATAATTTTTAAAGTTGTATAGAAAATTAGTTTTAATTATTATCGCTAACCGTTTAAGTATAGAACATGTTACTTTTATAAGGTTTAATTGTTTTTTTAGTTTAAATTGCATATGATCTAGGGTTTTAAATTTTTTCTTATTTAATTAAATCTTATATTTTAAATTAAGCATATTTGGTCACTCGTTGATTCTGTTTTACTTTAAAATATCAATTTTTTTTATATATAAATATTTGAAGGTTTATGATAGATTTAAAATGTGATTTTTAAAAAAAATTAAATTGAAGAAATTTAATGGAAATTTCAAGGATTTAAAAAGATGTGATACTAGGATTTGAAGGGGGAAAATTTTGAGATTTTTGTAATTTTTGGTAAATTTGATGTTAGTTGTGAGTTGAGCAAAAGATAATGAGATTAATATATATGTTGTCTGTGTAAAGTCTCTTTACATTCAATAGAATTTATCTATTTTAATATGTCATCATACCCATTAAACTTGAAATTGAATTAAAAGAAAAAACTACTCGTAACTCCATGTCTCCCATCTCCATTCAAATCCTCTTCTCTGTTTGTCCAACTTTTGTCTCTCCCTCTCACAACTTATTTTTATGGTTGTTTATATATCAATTTGGTTCATTTATATCACATTGTACACGTTGCAAGTAATTCAATATCAATGAATGTGCTGGGTTTTGAGATAGGAGAGTGGAGTAGAGTAGGGTGGCAAGAATAATGAGAAGTTGAGGTTTTGAGATAAGGAATGGTGCGAAAAGAGTAGCTGAAAAAATAGGGTGGGTTTTGAGATTGGAGAGTGGGGTAGAGGAGGGTGGTAAAAAAAAAATGAGAGGTTAGGGTTTTGAGATAGAAGAATGGGGTAGAGGAGGGTGGTTAAAAAATGGGGTGGATTTTGAGTAAGGGAGTGGGGCGAAGGAAGGTGGCTGAAAAAAATGAGGGATTAAGGTTTTGAGATGGTGGAGTAAGGAGGAGAAGGGTGGCCAAAAAAAATGTAAGGTTGGAGGAAGGAGGAGTGTAACACCTTTACTTTTTTGCCTATTGAACAATTTTTTTTAATTATTCTGTATTTATTATAGAGAACTAGATGGAAATATTAAAAATTTGATCCCCATGGTTACATTCGTAAGTAGTATTTAGTTTAGATTTTTAATAATTTTTGGAAAGAAAAGTCTGAAAATTGGTAAAATGATCGTTTCGTCCTTAAAAAACTAGATAACATAATTATAGACAAAATAGTTAGAAGTGTTTAAAAAATTATTTTTTAGTCATCAATATACTTAGAATAATTAATAAAATTTTAGAATTTTTTCATTGAGATAGTTTTTGTGAAATAACAAAAATACCCCTATTTCATTTTCAACTGTTTTTTTAATATTTGACAATTTAATTCTAAAAAGTTAGGAAAGGATCTCAAAATTCTATTTTTCATGGTTAAATTTAGAATGTCAAGAGCTATTGAATCATTATTTTTAATAATTTTTCGAGTCGGAGTCTAGAGAAATTAGAAAATGATAGTTTTGCCATTATTTCTCAACACTAATGGTTGACATGAAATTTTTTTTCAGTTGGCATTAAAATGTCAATTTAAGTTTAAAATTATGTTATATGCTTTAAAATATAATTTTGAGAATTTTCTGAAAATTTTCTAGTATAAAATGACCAAAATACTCTTAGATGTTTGTTAAGCCAGTATTAGTTTGACATTCATAAATGATTAAAATGATAATCCCAGTTCATTTATAATTAAAATATTTAATTTTAGAATTTTTATAAAATTTTTTGTATTATTAAATTAAAATGAATTTAATGTGAATTTTCTAGAGCAAAAATACAATATATATATAT